>NW_020769313.1:5323935-5344440 GCF_900518735.1 Pseudonaja textilis
AGATAGTAAAAGGAGGGCAAACACAATGGGGACAGGCGAGGAAAGGGTATTCAAAAAAAAGAGAGAGGGAGACAGACCAGGTGGGAAGCTGAGAAGAAGTATTAGAAGGACTTGTGGGTTATGGGGAGAGTACATGAGAGCAACAGTCGAAATGGTAGACTACTGACTGACAAGCAGATGCAGTAGCACAAGCCGATCACATTTTCTATAGTCCATTCTTCTTTCTTGTAGAATTTGCCATCCATCATGTCATTTAATTGAAAATATAGATAGTTTCTGTCTCTGAAAAAGCTGTAGTTGAAATGAAGGGGAGGACTGGGAAGTGGTTTCCATCAAGGATACTCAGCACTAGTCCAAACATGATCAGTTCCCTGTGAAGAAAAGTTCTTCCATGCCGTGCCATAGTGATGTCTAGAAAATTCTTATTGTGTAAATTCATCCAACTATGTAATGACAATGGTAAACTACTGTTCGATTTGTCTGGGGCAAAAATGCTACATTTGGGTAAACTGACCATTCTTCAACAAGAGACCTTCAATCATTACTATTCTGATGTACCAAAGAAGGACACATTAATTATAATTTAATGCTGGTGGTAATGCAATAGTGCTTGGACTTATACACTGCTTCATAGTTTTTACAGCCCTCTCTAAGCAGTTTACATAGTCAGCATATTGCCCCTGACAATCTGGGTCCTCATTTTATCAACCTGGGAAAGATGGACGGCTGAGTCAACCTTGAGCCAGTCAGGATCCATGCAGTGGGCAGAGTTAGCCTGTAATAGTGCATTCTAACCGAATGAACCACATTAGAACCACATGGCTCTAATGCCTCAGCTGATCCTTTGTAGCAATCGTTCATGGGATAAGAAATGCAGCTTGTGGCCATTTCTTGTGCCACTTTCAAAAACAGATTGCCCTGGGGTGAGCGGGGAAAAGGTGGTACGGACATGCTCAGCAAGGAAACATTATCACAACTTTGCAAAAAGTGCGACAAGCTATTGCCAAGGTGCACCATGTTTGGTTGCCTGTATCATCTCCTGGAGCAAAGATTGGAGACATGCTCACCTGATTCCCTCTCTTCCAGGCATAGGAGAATCCCTAACATTCCCATGATTTGCCACAGAGAGTTAAAATAAAGTAAAACCTGCAAAGAACCCTTTCTCGAGTTCCACTCCAAAAGTCTCAAGCATGACCCACTTCTGAGCTTCTAGGAGTCCTTCCAAAAGCATTTTCCGGTTTGGAGCAACACAAAAGCAGCAAACTTAAAAGATCACAGGATAAATCTCAGACCCGTCATCAGGTATTTGAAGATCAGTGAGCAGATTCAAAAAATAAAGTGCCTTCAGAGGCCCTTTATACTATTTTCTGTTGTTTCAGTTATGTCTCCACATTTTAAAATAAATAGCTCACAAGGGATTGTATTTCTGAGAACAAGCAATATTCCATTACTGGGGATAAGGCACGGAGACTAATATGTGGACTTGCTTAAAAAAAGCTTTCCAAACTGAATACAATGTAACAGCAGTGCTGTTAACTGGAAAATTTGATCCTTTCCTAGCTAACATTATGCAGAGAAATCGTGTCCTCAATAGGTAGGTGTGTTCTGGGTACTAACTAGACCGTGTCTGCAACAACAATCCAATAAGGTTAGATCCTTGGTTTCGTTTGGCTATCACAACAGAAGGAACAGACTGCAGAATTGTTGGACATTCCTAACAGACAGGAAGCAGCAGGTGAAGCTAGGCAGAATCACATGGGATACCTGTACAATCAGCACAGGCGCCCCCCAAGGCTATGTGCTATCTCCACTTCTCTTCTCCCTATATACCAATGACTGAATCTCAAATGATCCATCTGTTAAAATACTGAAGTTTGCTGATGACACAACAGTGATTGGTCTCATTTGAGACAATGATGAATCTGCATACAGACAGGAAGTTATACAACTTGCCTCGTGGTGTAATTGGAACAATCTGGAACTGTACACACTCAAAACCGTAGAAATGGTGGTAGACTTTAGAAGAAACCCTCCTATACTACCACCTCTTACAATACTAGACAACACAGTATCAACAGTAGAGACCTTCAAATTTCTAGGTTCTACTATATTACATGACCTAAAATGGACACCTAACATCAAAAACATCATCAAAAAAGCACGACAAAGAATGTTCTTTCTGCGCCAACTCAGAAAGCTCAAATGCCCAAGGAGCTGCTGATTCGGTTCTACAGAGGAATTATTGAGTCTATCATCTGCACCTTTATAACTGTCTGGTTTGGTTCTGCAACCCAGCAGGACAGACACAGACTTCAGAGGATAATTAGGACTGCAGAAAAAAACAATTTCTACCCACCTGCCTTCAATTGAGGACCTGTATACTGCATGAGTCAAAAAGAGGGCTGTGTAAATATTTACAGACCCTTCACATCCCAGACATAAACTGTTTCAACTCCTTCCCTCAGAACGATGCTATAGAGCACTGCATACCAGAACAACTAGACACAAGAACAGTTTTTTCCCGAAAGCCATCACTCTGCTAAACAAATAATTCCCTCAACATTGTTCAACTATTTACAAAATGTACACTACTATTACTGTTAATCTTCTCATCACTCCTTATCACCCATCCCCTCCCACTTGTGACTGTAGGACTGTAACTTTGTTGCTTGTATCCGTATGATTTATATTGACTGTTTCCTAGTATGATTTGATTGTTGATTGTACCCTATGACTATTAAGTGTTGTATGTTATGATTCTTGATTCTTAACGAAGGTACCTTTTCTTTATGTATACTGAGAGTATTTACACCAAGACAAATTCCTTGTGTGTCCAATCACACATGGCCAATAAAGTATTCTATTCTATTCTATTCTATTCTATTCTATTCTATTCTAATCTGAAAACTGCCATTCCCAGAAAACCCACCAGTCCCTCGAAACTCACCACCATGAAAACAATGAGTGGAAAATTAGTGATGCTATTTTAAGACTGGTGTAGTTCAGGAGCAATTTAGGTATCACTTGTTCAAGGACTGAAAGAGCTCTATATCGAGAAAATTCTATGCCAATTTTGATCCATCCATAAAATACCATCTTAGAATTGACCAGAAAGGATGGGGGTATAACTATTGGGCCTTCTGTGTACATCAGTAAGATCCCAGGGAAGACTATTTCCAAAGGTGGAGAGATAATGGAGAGAGAGAGAGAGAGAGAGTTCAGCTTTAATCTAATCTCTCTCAAATGACCATCTGATTGGTTAAGGATTGTTCTATCTGACGTCAATGAAATGATCCACTTCCCACAATATGTGTAACACAATCAGCCATTGACTCAAGGGATTCTTCTTTCCAATAATTCCAGCAGGTCAAGTGATCACTTTTTCCCACTCATTTGTGGGAATACAGACCCTCTGCTTATTCCTTCCAGAAAGTGTCTGGTATCTCATTAGCCAGGAGCAAAGCTTCATGAATCACTAGTCCCTTCAGACAGTGTCAGTCCTAAGCCCAAAGAAAACATAGTGAGATCCAATCAAGTCCAGTTCTTTATTTGCTTTCATCTAATAGGCGCATTCTTGCCAGACTAAAGCTGTATCTTACTAACTAACCTATTAGAAATTCTTCTTGGAGATTCAAGGGTGTGACTACCCCCAAACTTTTTCCTTCCTCCTCCATCCAGTTCAGGACTGTGCAATCACTTGTTTTAGGATCCTCTCTGGAATATGTTGGCCCATCCCTGCACTATTAGTAGCGTCCCCCCATCTCTTCCTTCAGTTCCATCACAGATATACATGATGGGGCATATTAAGGAAAAGCAAAAATAAAAAGTATCAGGGAAATAGCTGTCCTCCATGCCCTGATTAACACTAAAATACTTAAACCTCAAGAAGGCTATGGCAACCTGGGAGCCAGAGAAGTGGAAAGAGGAGAGGAGAGGAGAGGAGAGGAGAGGAGAGGAGAGGAGAGGAGAGGAGAGGAAAGGGAGGGGGAGGAGGGAGGGGGAGAGAGATGGAAATAACCAAGACACCTTCTAGCTTCTCTTATGAGGAGCTGCTGTATGGAGCATATGTGAGCGATCTCCTGGTGTCTCTTTTCTTCTGAGACATTTCATGGGAAATTTCAGTCATAAAGTCAGCCCTTCAGGGGCATCTTCAATTCATTGTGCCCTTACTGGAAGTCCATTATCTATTAACACTAAGCATATAAGGAGAGCTTCCAAATATTGCCCTATTCATATACTTTGGAGCATGTCAGAAAGTGTGGTGATAGTTTCAGAGCATGTAGCCAAAGAAACTATGCTAATAGCTATTCCACTATTTTTGTAAACACTAGCAGCATACAATGCACCAAGCTGGGATAGTGATATGCATGGTTTAGTTGCTTGTGCAGCTTAAGGGCATTGGGACAGTATGTTCAATAGCTGCAAGGATTATATATGGGGATTATATATAGTGTAAGTCTTCTTTTATTGCAGTTCCTTTAAGACAGTGTTGATTCCTGGTGACTGCTGGGACTAGTCCCTGCAGATTTCTTGGCAATGTTTTGAAAGTGATTTGCCATTCTCTCTTTCCTAGGGCTGAGTGGAAGTGATTGGCCTAAGGTCACCCAGCTGACTTCGTATTTAAGGCCAGACTAGAATGTAATTTGGCAAATGACACCTCTAGTCATCTGTCAGAAGTCACCTCCAGTCCAGACCTAGAGAATAGTGGATGTTTCCTGATGTTGGTGGTGATATCAGGTGATATTCTTAAAAAACGTTGTGATATACTGAAAATAAGTTAAGAATATTCAACACTTTTTCAATATTTCCAAAGTAAGAATTCTAATTCTTCTCAGTATAGATATACTGTTACAAATTAGAATTCTTACTTTTTATGGCAAGAAGACACTATAGGATAAAATGTGGAAAATTATTTGGTGTCTCTGCATAGTGCAAATTGAAGGAAAAAATAACTGGATAAAAACTGGGATGAAATTTAATTGATGTTTCACTTCAGACAATAATGCTGCCAGATTCTGCAGTAAGAACACTGAGCTCTTATGAGGGTTGCTGTCTTGTTTGTTTGTTTGGCACCTAGCACCTTAAAACATTTCTAATGCCTAGCATATAAAATTAGCTATTAGGAAAATAATCACGAAAACTTGGAATTAAGGAATCCCATTGTGTTAAAACAAACACAATGTTCCCAATTTACTATATTAATTGAAAATTGAAACAGATGTTGGTGGAAAGAGATGGGAACTGGAGATGCAATCATATGAATAATTTGTTCACAGCTTTGTTCTAAGTTTAAAAGATTTAGGAGACTGTGCTAGAAATATAAATTGCAAACCTAAAACTGCTATTGCCATTATCATCATTATTGCAGAATTAGGCAAATAGACCCATACAAAATGCAGAGATGCATAGGTAAGTCTACTTTTAGTTCATTCCAACTTCACAAATAGCCATCAATATACTTCATCATATTTCCATATTTTTGGAAAGATGGTTTAATAGTGAAGCAGAACCACCAAGCATGAGTCCTGGGCAGATGGCCACATGGAGTTGAGAGGAGGGGGTTATACTTTCTCTTGGGCTTTGAACTTGAGCTTCCTGTGAAAGAACATGTATTCTATTGGCTGTTGTCAGACTCCCATGGGGCTATGCAGGGGTCATAGCTGGCTCTGTAGGTTGTCTGAGAAGTTTAGCTGAAGTTTCTGAGGGTCATGCAATGTCCTTAGGAGATTGCGCAATGTAGTTGAGCTCTGTGTTTTAGTGGGGTAATCCTATTATGTCCTGAAAGGTCATGTCTTAATCCCTTCACCCTGGAGCTGAAGGTATTTTGTTTTGTAGATAGGATGGCTCGGTCTGTCTTAATGGGCAAAAAAATATCTGCTGGGGCAATTAAGAAAGGCGGAGGCTGCTTTCAAAGAGCGTGTTTCTCACCCAGGGAAATATAATATTCTGCCTTTTCAATATTGCTCAAAATATTCCATTCTTCTAAGAGAAGGGGGTCTTCCCTCAGCACAAAGCCAGCTGAGCGACTTTGAGCCAATCACTCTGTCAGGAATCAGGCCATGCTTCCTAGGAAGCAGGCCATGGCCAACCACTTCCCAAAAACCTTTCTAAGAAAACTGCTGAGACTAGACCAGGCAGTCACCAGGAATCAAAACTGACCTGAAGGTATATACAGTATATATATTCAAAGCAGACAAATTTGCTAGAGTAGTTCAAACTTCCAGGGATCCCCAAACTTGACAACTTTAAGACTTGTGAACTTCAACTCTCAGAATTCTGGGAGCTAAAGTCCGAAAGTCTTAAAGTTGCCAAGTTTGGAGACCTCTGGTTCAAACACTAGGAAATTAGTCGCTGGCCACAAAGTTTATGCTTGAGATATGTAGATCATATGCATCTTAGTCAAGAATAGCTGTTGGCCGAAAGCCTAAAAGCCTTTACCTCTTTTCTCCTCCGGCCCTGGAAGTTCTGTTTTCTCTCCCCCCACCACCCCCCACCCCCCACCCCGCTTCTATTACTGTATCCAAATGTTATTTATTGTATTTTGGCTTTGTGAGACATCTTTTGTCTCCCTTGAAAAAAAAAAACCCTTGTAAAAAATAAATTAAAATAAGTAATGGATAAAAGTAACTTTCCCTGGCAACGGCCGTTTTATCTGAGCAAACATGCATAGTTGGCAGAATTGTGAAATTCTCAGCTGAAACTAAAGTACCACAAGATTATTGAGATAACACCTTCATACTTATTTCTCTCTTGGGAAGGATTTTAAACAGTTGAGGAAGCTATATTAGAGCAGTGGGGAGATTGTGGGTCATATGCAACCACAAAAATACTTTTTGGCACTTTCAACACTTTCACAGTCTTGCTGCTGAAATCTGAGCACAAACCATGGCAATTTTAAATGTGACTTTAAAAAAAATAATTTTCTAACCATGGTTAAGATCCAGAGGGAGGAAACCTGAATTCATGTTTTCCCTCAGTCCTGAAAACTTAGCAAATGACTTTGGGCTGGTCAGCTTCAGCTTAATCTGCTTCAACAATCTTTCCTTGTTGTGGGGAAAAACTGGTGGAAGAAGCACAATGTATGCCACTTGAGCTTCTATCAGAATGAATTTGTATTAATCCTACTAAAAAATTAAAAAGTTTTAAATGGCCCTATTCCTCCCAATAATATAATTACACTCGTCCTATTGGCTCTTGGAGGTACAAAGGGGAGACAAATTCCCAATGGATCTTGACTGGAGGAAAGTCAGCCACGACCCCTGCATTTGAAGACCATGACATGTCACTCCTGATATCTACAGATGCCTAGACTTTCTCTCAAAAGAATGGAAGGTTTACACATAGAATGGGGTTAGTGAGTACATTTTGAAGTGGAATAATATATATTTCACATCAATAAAGGAGAATATTTGTAGCTCGGGGTTGAAATGAAGAGTGCTTGGTGCATTCTGCTCACTTAGCAACATAAATGTTGGGCTCAGTTATGGCCATGTCAAAGACTACCTGTATGTGCATGGGCATGTAAAGAGATCAAACAAGAAAGGCTTGCCTGCAATAACATAAGAACTTGTGTATAACTACTTTTTGAATTTCTTCTTTATGCCTCTTTAATTTTAGCACCTTGTTTTATTGCTCATTTTAACAGTAAGGAACAAAACCACCTTGTGAATCTGTGACTTTTGTGGTCCTAAAAAAATCCCATGTTACCCAGAGCTCCAGGCTCCTCAGCCCCATAACAGATCCTGCCTCTTTTTCCCTTTTACAGTCTCACGTGTACTTCTTCATTCAGGCAATCTCCTGGCTGAGATCAGTGCAAGAAGATTCAGAGTGAAGGCTTCAGCTAGTGTCAGTAACACTCATCGTTTTACTATTGCATTAATTAATAGGAGGTGGAGAGGTGTTAATGAAGCAGAAGGTAATGCGGCAAAGGCCTTCTCACAAATCAGATCAAAGAACGCCTCCTGGGCGCCGCACAGATGGCTTTAAAGAATCCGTTCCAAGGACAATAGAAATAAGAACTCTAATAACCTTCTGATTCTGGAGAACGGCCAGCTCGAGAAAGCAACCAGTCCAGTGACCATTAAAGGGGATGCCTTTTTGGTTTCATTTCCACTCTAATTACCCTTAGCTGGTTGCTGCACCTGGCAGCAGAACATCAAATGCTCTCCAAGGATCACCATGTCAGAGTGGTTTACGCTCAAAGAACGATCGCCACCACCTCTGATATATTTTTTTTTCCTTTTCCCAGCACTGAAATACAATCATCTTTCTGATGGAGAGATATGGCACAGCAATCACACAGCACTGGCCCCAAAGTTTCTTGGCACACATGAACACCCACCTCACTCTCCAGAGACTTGGTGCCAACTCTCCATACAATACTCATTTCTAGATAGCGCTTTACCCCCCACACCTCCTGTGGGGGGGGGGTCCTCCAGTTCTTCTAGTTCCGTGTAGACTGACTCTGTCACTACCCCCACACTAGCTTTTGTCCGGACAAATGCTTTACTGAAAAACAAGCAGGCAAAGCACCGTGGTACTTATTTGTAGAGCACATACTATCCAGACAAAAGAGAAAGTGACAACTTGAACTCCTATCTTTTTTTCTTTTCTTTTTTTTTAATTTTAAAAATAAAGTTTATTAAACATTAAAAATATATATACATAATACAAAACATTTTGTAAAATGTGAAACCAAAAAGTTATGCATAACCAATAAACATAAAAACATAAACATTTCTAATTGCTTAAACAGTGTGTTTTAATCAAACAGTTTTCCAATACTTAGTTCCTATATCTAGTATATACTCTATCATGACCTCTTCATATTTTCCCTTGCCTATCTCTTTACTCACAGGTTTCTATCCTTTATCCAATTGTACCAGTTTTCCCAAACTGTAAAATATTTTGAGTCTTCCTTATCTTTTAACTTTGGGGTGAGCTTATTCATTTCTGCGCAGTCGTAGAGCTTCAGGACAATTGCTTTACCGCAAAACAAGCAGGCAAAGCACTATGGTGCTTATTCGTAGAGCACATACCATTCAGACAAAAGAGAAAGTGACAGCTTTTACTCCTATCTTATGCGAAGAAAATGCTAGACTGAAACCTTAGGAAACTGTTGTTTGTCAATGAAAGGAAGACTAGGCAATGTTTAATGATGTTTTAAAATAACTACCATAGACCTCTAGCCAATCAAGCCAGTGGTCAGATTATAGGAGTTGTCACCCAAAACTTTCTTGACTATTGGCACATCTTCCTTGGGACGGACGCTGGATTACAACTTGCAACATTCTTCCCTATGAGCTATGCCTCTGTAGGATGCGTACAGGTAGTCCTCGACTCACAACAATTCATTTAATGACTGTTCAAAATTAGAACAGCACTGGAAAAAGTAACTTATGTTCATTTTTTCATACTTACAGCCATTGCAGCCAGTCACTTGATGAAAATTCAGAGGCTTGGCAACCGACTACTTATGCGTTTCAGTCTACATGGTCAAGTGAGCTCCTTTTGTGAGCTTCTGACGAGCAAAGTCAATGGGGAAGCCAGATTCACTTAACAACTATGTTCCTAACTTAACAATGATACAGATAATCGGAGTTGGAAGGGACCTTATAGGTCATTTAGTCCAACCCCGCACCCAAGCGGGAGTCCCTACACCATTTCTGACAAATGGCAGTCCAATCTCTTCTTGAAAGTCTCAGGTGATGGAGCTTCCACAATTTCCAAGGGCAAGCTGTTCCATTGGTTGGTTGTTCTCACTGTCAGAAAGTTTCTCCTTATTTCCAGGTTAAATCTCTTCTTGTTCAATTTCTATATATTATTTCTTGTCTGGCCTACAGGCGCTTTAGAAAATACCTTGACCCCTTCCTCTTTGTGGCAGCCCCTCAAATATTGAAAGATTGCTATCATGTCTCCCCTGGTCCTTCTCTTTACTAGATTAGCCAAGCCCAGTTCCTGTAACTGTTCTTCGTATGCCTTAGTCTCCAGTCCCCTAATCATCCTGGTTGCTCTTCTCTTTATTTTTTTCTAGAGTTTCAACATCTTTTTTATAATGTGGTGAACAAAACTGGATGCAGTACTCTAGGTGTGGTCTTACTAAGACTTTATAGAGTGGTATTAGTACCTCACTTATCTTGATTGTATCCCTCTGTTAATGCAACTTAGGGTTGCATTAGGTTTTAACAGTGATTCACTTAAAAAACGGGACA
This sequence comes from Pseudonaja textilis, assembly GCF_900518735.1. The sequence goes on from NW_020769313.1 coordinate 5,334,147, forward strand.
AGACAGGTCATAAAATGGGGCAAAAAACTCACTTAACAAATGTCTTATTTAGCAACAGAAATTTGGGCCTCAACTGTGATCATAAGTCGAGGATTACCTGTACATCAGCAACATCTAGACTGCCATAGGTTGCATATCCCCAAAATGGATAGCAACAAACTAGATGAGATCAAATTCTGAGTAAAATGCAATCTTCTGGTGTTCTTAAATCACTTCCAGAAGAAAAATGCAGAGGAGCTGCCTTTTCCTGCTTCTAATCTCTAATTCTGTATAGCATTAACTGAAAGGCACAGGAAACAGTTTTATGTTTATTTTTTCCTCAGGCCAGTTGTACTCTTCAAAGAATTCTAGGACTAAAACCACTCTGGCATGCTACAATGCAAGTTAGTGGACTCACTGCAATTGTTAGTCATACCAAAGTGCTTGCTTGCTTGCCACCATAAATACAACAATCATGGTTCATAACACTTGTCAACCTTTCAAATTTGTGTCGAAAAGAAATGAAGCAATCATTTGTTGTGGTGAAATGAATAGAGAATTCCATGTAAGTTCCCTTTATACAACAGTCTCCACCATCCACCTGATAATGTGCTGAAGTAGTTGTATGAATTGATCATGAGGCACATTAACTTTGAAGGACTTCTTTCATTTGCACCCCAGTGTTGGTGGTGATCATACAAAAAGGATATCTCCCATTTCTTTTAGATGAAAAAGTAGAATTATGGTCTCAACCAAAGTCTATGGTTACATGTTTCAGAACACAGATCTGCTCCTAGCTTGTAAACATCGCCTGTATTTGAAGGGCCCAAATATACTTATCAATGTATGTTCTCATAAGGACAGAGGTGGGATTCAAATTTTTTAACAACCAGTTCTATGGGTGTGGCAAGGTGGGCAGGGCCACGTGGCTGTGTGGGCATGGCTTCTTTTTTTGCAGCAACTCCCACCCCCCAGATTTTTTGCCTCCTGGCCCACAGGGAAGCCTCCTAGGGGGGAATTTTTGCCCCCGGGAGGCTTCCCTGGGGCCCAGGAAGGCAAAAAAAATGGAGCACTCCATTTTTGGATCTCCTGGGCCTCAGGGAAGCTTTCTACGGGGCATTTTTGCTCTCAGGAAGCTTCGCTTGGGGCCCAGGAAGGCAAAAAAATGGACCATGGGGGGTACAGCGCCTCCTGCCACCCCCCACGCCCCCCTCACATGCCCTTTTTGCCTCCTGGGCCTCAGGGAAGCCTCCAGGTCGAAGCAGTAAGACAGCAAGGGGGATCCCGGCACAGCTGATCATCTAAACAGCTGATTGTTGGGAAGGGAAGAAATACTTTGAGGACTGACTGGGTGGGGAGGGGAGGGGTGGGTGGAGAGGGACAGGGCTAGCCAGGGGCATGATTTGCTGGTTCTCCAAACGATGCAGAATCAAAACAACCAGTTTTATAGAACCGGTCTAAACCAGTAGAATACCACCTCTGCATAAGGAGAACATGGCTCTATACATGATTTGATGTTAGGAAGTATAGGTTGCCTTGTCAAATAAGAATAGATAAAGAAACTTATATAAAAATAAAGTGACTTGCACATTCACAAAATATTCATTGCTGAAAATAATTTACAATTATACACTCCCTATCACTGAGTTTTTCAAAATTTTATTTTCTTCCCGGCATTTGAAAATTGCTCAGAGTCTCAGAAAACCTACACACATATTTAGCCATCACATTGTCTCTGATTAGGTAGGCACCATTAAGTAGAGAAGGAATAAGATATACAAATTGTCCTCGACTTACGACCTCAATTGAGCCCCAAATTTCTGTTGCTAAGCAAGATATTTGTTAAATGAATTTTGCCCCACGTTACAACCTTTTTTGCCATAGATGTTACATGAATCACTGCAGTTGTTAAGTTAGTTATGCAGTTGTTAAGTGAATCTGGTTTCCCCATTGACGTTAGTGTCAAAAGGTGATCATATGACCAGTGGTGGGATTCAAAATTTTTTACTACCGGATCTGTGGGCGTGGCTTGGTGGGTGTGGCTTGGATTGGTGGGCATGGCAGGGAACGGATACTGTAAAATCTCCATTCCCATCCCACTCCAGGGGAAGGATACTGTAAAATCCCATTCCCTCTCCACTCCACTAACATACTTTATAGCTCCGTTCTCCTGTGCAGAGCAACAAAAGAAGACCCAGCCAATCAGCTGGGACTTGGGAGGCAGAGAATAGATGGAGCGGGACCAATCAGAGGTGGTATTCTGAACTATTCAAAATGTCCACTATCGGTTCTCTGAACTACTAAAAATTTCTGCAACAGGTTCTCCAGAACTGGTCAGAATCTGCTGAATACCACCTCTATACATGAACCTGGGACATGAACCTTGCAACTGTCATAAATAAGAGTCATTGCCAAGCATCTGAATTTTGATCATGTGACCATGGAGAGGCTGCAATGGTCATAAGTGTGAAAAATGGTCATAAGTGCCATTCCCAGTGCCATTAAGTTCAGTCACTAAATGAACTGTTGTAAGTCAAGCACTACCTATAAATTAAAATCATGTGATAAGAAAAGGACACACAGCTAAAGGAATGGTAAGGAAACAATTTATTTAAAAAATGTGATAAAAAGGCGAACTGAGAAGATCATTAATATGACATATTATGAAAAGCAGAGGCTAGTTCCTAGCCACATCACTGAAAAATATTCTTTTAACTGTAATTTTTACAAAGAAATGGCATACCTGCCAACATTTCAGAATCAGAAATAGGAATATGATTTCCCCAATCCAAATGTATTTTAAGAGCTATGCAATACTTTGAGGAAATATTCGGCTTTAATGAGGATACACATATGGTGAGAACAATCTCCCTTTATGCCTGAAAAGTTTTTGATCAGTGTGTGCTACCTGTTCTATCATAAGATAGTGAAACATGTATACCAACCTGACAATCAATTAAAAAAAACTACTGGTACAAAGAGCCATGAAAAGATACATGTTCAGCATGCCAAGACAAGATAGAAAGACTTGTACATGGAATAGAAAACAAATGAAAGTATATGAGATCATCAAGAGAACAAAAGAATTCAAATGGAAATGGGCTGGTCACATAGCAAGAAGAACTGATGGCAGGTAGACCGAGCCAGCCATAGAATGGATCCCACTTGATAAAAAGCGTCCACAGAAGAGACCTAAAACAAGATGGATGGAGGATATCAGCAAGTATGATGGGCCCAACTGGCAAAAGAAAGCTCAGTAATGTATTGGTTGGAAACATGCAGAAGAGGCCTTCATCTTGCAGTGGATAGTCAATGACTAAAATGATGATGACACACAGGGTACCTCGTCAAAGCTACTTTGCAAGGATGTATAATGCAATAGTCACAGTCTCTTTATGTCAGTCCGAACCTTTTGCGCAACAGTTCTAGTATCAGAAAGCAGTTTCTGCACATGAACACATGCATACCCAGAATCCTTCTTTTGACTCTTCATCATCTATTGGAAGCTATTCATCCAGAATAAATGCACAAAAGCCTCTTATGGCTACTGAATGTTGGTCAATCTTTCGAGGCCATAAAATGCCTTGATGAGGCCAGTTGCAACACTATCCTGTCTTCACAAAGGTGAGTTGCATAAACTCAGTTGTGCAAAGCATCCTCAACTGAAGTAAAGCATACTTTGCTTGCACACCTCACGTATTACATAAAACGTAAATCACCGAACCGGTAGTTATATCGGTCGGATCCCACTCCTGCTTAAAGCAAAATATCCAGCTAGTTTCTTCGAGTCAACTTCATTTTGCTTTGATTATAGCCCTTTGCAGCCTAAAGCTTAGAAGACCACATTCTAATTTAAAGTGGGTAGTAACAAAAAAAAGTCTCTTTTAAATTAGCCTTCAAGTGGGCTTTGATCTAAGGAAAAGGTATTCTCCATTTTGGTCCACTTGAACTAATCGTCTCAGAGGCTGGCTGGAGACCCCTTGTGGGGATATGCATTGTTACAGTGATTAATTAGCTGCTCTTCTACATGCTTATAACCCAAGTGGGTCACACTTGATTCAACATGGCTGATTCCCAGATAAGCAGGTGTAAGATTGCAGCCTCCTTACAATGAATCAAAACAACAAATCAAATAAAGTAGTAGCAAATTCTTTCAATTCCCACCCACTTTTTTTCTGGTTCATTTTTCTCCCTAGCCCTTAGAAAACCATCTATGGAATCACTTTTTTTTTCTGTAGAAAACATTGATAGATTTCAATACAATTTGGTTTATTTTGCATAGTTCTATACATGCAGCCTATTCTGATTGAAACCAGTTACGTTCAATGAGCTTTGTTCTCTGGTAATAGAATAGTAGGAGCCTAGCCTTGTTAAACAGAACTGAAGCAGGCAAAAACTGTCTGAATTTGCAAATTTTAGCCACCTTCAGGAGGAGGAGGCACAGCAGGGAGAGGAAAGCATCATTGTATTCTCCTTTCTCATTAATCATATTTTTTTCACTATATTGGCTGTCCTTATAAGGAATAAAAATTGATCAGGAAAATAAAATCTGATTCTAGTTATGCAAAAAAGCAGTAATAACCCCTCTATGAAAATTTCATAAGCTTTCTGCAAAAAGTCTTAAATCAGAGGTGGGCATCTAGGCCAGCATGGCTTGCTTAGCAATTTTAAGAATTGATGTCCACAGGTTTTAGGGAGCCCTATTTGCTTACCCCTTCCTTAAATGAAGCTCAGAAGCTGTCAATATTCCAGGGCAAACCAGATTTGTTACTGTCTGACTCTCTCTCCCCAGTTCTCTTTGAGCTAAAAATCTGCATTCCTTCCGCTTTCCTGTGACTTTTCCAGGCCATTCCGCTTTGTTCATAGCAGTGAGGGCAGCACATTTCCTCCTATATCCAACCAAACAATTAAAACAACATCAAAGTTGGAGGTCTTCTAATCCAACCGCTTGCTCTAGCAGAAGACCCTATACCAGTGGTGGATAATCTTTTTGAGCTCCCGTGCTGAAAATTCTCACGTGCCAACACCCAGAAGGCAATGCGCACGGGGGGGGTCATGCCCCCTGTGCATGCGCACGAGACCCCCCTGCACACCATGGATCTCTGTGCATGCACATGAGACCCCTCCTCATGCTGTGTGTCTCTGCGCATGCATGCGACACACACACACCGTGCCCCCCATGCATCTCTGCACATGTGCACGCCTCTCCCACACACCCCTGCCCCCCATACATGCATGCCAGATACCCGACAACCAACTGGCGGGCGGGTGGCACATGCGCATGCACAGTGGGGCCCTTCCGGGTAAACCAGGGGTGGGATTCTACTAGTTCGCACCTATTCTCTAGAACCAGTTGTTAACATTCTAAGCAGTTCGGAGGACTGGTTGTTAGAAGAAATTGCTGGCCTAATCCTGTAAGGAAGGCAGAAAGGAAACATTCTGGTGTTGCTTACAGAAACTGCTTCTCCATTAACCCTTATTTCATTCTTGGCAGGACTAGACTTCCTGTCTCAGGAATGTCTCTGGAGTTTTTTTCTCCTCCTTTGTTGGTACTTTGCTTGTGTGGAGTGACCATTCAAAGTTACAGTGGCTCTGAAAAAAGTGACTTATGACCATTTTTCACAGTTACAATTATTGCAGCATCCCTACCATTATGACAGGCCAGGCGAGGAGATGCGTGCCTCAATGTGAGTGATGTTGAGTTGGCCACGCCCAGCCAATAACATGACCACCAAGCCATGTCCACCCAGTCACATGACCACCAAGCCATGCCCACCAACTAAGCCACACCCACAGAGCTGGTTGTTAAAAAAATTGAATCCCACCTCTGGGGGATTGCATGCCAGCACAAATGGCTCTGTGTGCCACTTCCGGCATGCGTGCCATAGGTTCACTATCACGGCCCAAGACCAATAGCATCATGGGCTGTATCATGGGCCCATATCAGGATGTTTTTTGCCTTTGCAGAGTCTGGGTGAGCGGGGCCCACATGGGCCGTATCCGGCCCGCAGGCTACTAATTTGACAGTCCTGCCCTTTACCATTTCAGACAAATGGCTGTCCAGCCTCTTTTTAAAAGCCTCCAGTGATGGAACACCCACAACTTCTGAAGGCAAGCAAGTTCCACTGGTTGATTGTTCCCACAGTCAGGAAATTTGTCCTTAGTTCTAAGTAGCTTCTTTCCTTGATTAGTTTCCATCCATGTCTTCTTGTCCTGCCTTCTGGTACTTCTGGAGAACAGGTTGTTGACCTCCCTCTTCTTTGTGGCATCCCCTCAACTATTGGAAGACTGCTATCATGTCACCCCTGGTCCTTCATTTCACTAGATTCGGCATACCCACTGACCTGTCCAGCTTCGCATATTTCCTGGACCTACTTCTGCAATATTTCAGCCTTGCTCTGCTCAACACCAGCCAAAAAATAAAAAGGTAGGGGCTTCTTTCTTCTGCGGGGGATTGCTTTCCTCTCTGCTCCCTCTCATCCCTCTCTCCCTCTCCCTCTCCTGGGAAGGAGAATGACATGAGTGATAGAAAGCTGGCAAAGGCCCTGGAATACAAACACAGCCACGAGCTGCAAAAATAGGATGCCCGAAGAGAGAGAGGGGTGACGTCTTTGCTTGGGGTAGCTATTTATAAACTGTTTATCAAGGATCTGCTAGTCTTGGCATGGGAAGCTGAAAGCTATTTGGAGGGCAGGTGATGCAGCAACAGCCCATAAAGGTTAGCTGGCATTGGCCATCTCTCTTTGCTCTTTCTGACCAATCATCTTGGAGCATCTGAACAGATGAGCCTGTGACCTTCTTCCTTGACTGTATTTATTTTTGTATATTTGTACACAGAGACAGTGGGAACATATATGGAAAACAATGTTTGCATCACGCCACAATCTCCGAGGTAGCAAATTTCCTTGGTCTTGTACTAAAAAGCAAAAGGGGTGAAGAAAAAAGAAGCAGCTCCCAAAACAGGCAAGCAATTTTCAAGTATGAACTTCTGAGATACAGAGGAAGAGGAAAATCTGCAGGTGTAGCGTGTGTGAGGACGCAGGAGACTCTTCGGAGTAAAATGAAATCGCTTTGCTGCCCATTTAAACTGTATCCATTTCAAAATGTATTGGACTCACTTGTATATAGATTTTTAGCAGATGGCAAAAATCCATATGGGCCAGCCTTACCACGAAGGTAGAACGAGACAGTCACTTCTAGTTGACAGATAGCAGGAGCCAGAGAAGCAGCAATGGTCTATGCCCGTGATGGCGGACAGGCGTGCCACAGGTACCATGCAGCGCCCTCTCGGTGGGCACATGAGCCATCACCCTAGTTCAGCTCCACCACACATGTGTGCGTGCCTCCCAATGGCCAGCTGGTCATTGGATCTTTGCTGCACATGCATAGGGGGTGGGGCACATGTGGGGGCGGTGTGCACACATGTGTGGGGGCAGAGCAGGTGCATGGGGTGGGGTGCATGTGCAGAGTGGGGCACACACATTGCATTTGGGGGGAAGGTCACGCACACACACACACAATCACACATGCACACACACACTTTTGCCATTTCATCCAGAAAAAGATTAGCCATCACTGGTCTATGCTATGGGGACTGCTCGATTACCATAAAGTCGTCCTTTGTGCAAAGGACATGTTTTAAAAATTTGGCAACTTTAAGGTGCGTAGACTTCAACTCCCAGAATTCCCCAGCTGGCATGCCACCATGGGAGATGAAGTCCACACAACTTAAAAGTTGCCAAGGCTGAGAAACCCTGCCTCATTTGCTGGTGTTTCAGATGGCTTGAAAAATCCTTTTTTACTATTCCACCTCCTGTTAATCCTGTCACATACCCTGAAAAGGAGTGTTATTAATTCAAGCACTTTATTCAGAGAAACTGCAGGATGGTTATGCAGGAACCCTCAGAAATGCTACCCAGTGCTGTTTGCACAATAGGCATAATGGCTATCATCTGAGAGTGTAGCAGTTTGAAGGGCAGGCCTGATGATGCATTCGAGAAGTTAACAGAGGTCAGAGGTTAATATGATCTACACAATCCATCCCCAAAGATTTCTGAGTTAGCCTTAGCAGTAACAAAATGACCTCCCAAATCTTTCTAAATGATTAAGCCTAATGAACACAATTAATCCCAACTAGGGAAAGGAAATTGTGGGGACTCCAGGTCTCTCAAAGAAAAGGCTAGTGAAGGGAGGAAGGCTGATTTACATAACACAGAGATTTTTGTGTAGAAGGATGGTGGGCTCCAGTCCATTTTAAATCCAGGCTTGGAACCCCCAGCCAAAATCTACCAGGGTGATCTCTACTTCATCCTTGATCTCCACCTTGTCCTTTGCCAGCTTGTAATTTATGGCTATCAACTGTCCTAATGTGCTTGCTCTGTGTGTGCCACAGCTCTTTGGAACAAAAATTATGGATTCAACATATCTGCCCCAGATTTTGGATTCTTTTGTAAGAACTGTAGCCTTTCCAAAGTCACCATGTCACAGCTGCCAGCAAATGCATTATTTCATTGCCCTCACAACAGCAAAAGCATAGAAAGAGAGACAATGAATGTGTTCAGGCCAGAACTGCTGTCAGAATTTAATGACTAAATGGACTGTTCAGGTTTCCACCAGAGCCTATGTGGGTTCTTTGAGTGCCAAGCGTGAGGTTGTTCCAAGACATGTGACACACCTGGCCAAGGCCAGCCCAGCTGCTCCCCAGAGAAAGTGCTTCCTTTTAGGATGAAAAGCTTGTCTCCTTCTCCTCCCTTTCGGGATCAGACAAAGGCAAGCAGGAGGAAAGCATGGACTTGGCAGAGATTTCAGTGTCGTGATGGCCTGAGCATCTCTCTCTCTCCAGACAGACAGCTGTCTCCCTTCATCACATCCTGGGAAATTTGGGGGTGACATAGCACGAGGCAGGAGGCAAACTGCATATTGCTGCCCGTCAGATAAGAAGCAGAGGAAACGATGTAGTTGGAAAAGCCATGATGCAAACTGCAGCCAAAACGGTCTTGAGTTGGAGGCATGTACGTGCAGTTAGTAATGTATACCGGTGTTAAACGACACACATCTCTTTCTTGAAATGGCTTTGCTGGCAAGCAAAGGCAAAGTCATCTGAGGCTTCTGTGTGCTGGCCAAATCAGCTGCCAGGGGGTGAAACCGATGATGGCATGTGCTTATCCCCTTTACTGAGGGCTGCACCTGGCCTTGATGCTTTTGTGCAAGTAAAACCAAGTGTGCGTGCCTCCCGGCACATTCCCCCTCTCATTCTCTGCCTCTTCACTCTTCTCCGTTGCTATTGATGCCACATGCCCTAGATTCACAAGTATCATTTTCAGTGAGAAACTGGAGGCTTCCTTGGTCCCAAGGATTCTAACTTGTTCCAACGTAACAATTTCAAAACTAATGCTGGATTAGTTTGCAGCATCACTAGGTCACTGAATTACCGGTGGAAAGGAACCTGAAGAATGGCAGTCGGGAGCTGAATGAAGAAAGTGATTTGTTTGTTGGTCCCCCAGGCTTAAAATTTATGGAAACATCCCTTCACTGCTGGGCTGTGGAAGTTCTGTCATCCAGATGATCAACCGGTCCAGGAGAAGAAAGAATATCATTCCCCATGGCAATGCCATCCAGTGTAGTTCTATCTATATATGTGTGAAGTTTCTGAGTGCAGAAACAGTGGAATGTCCCGCAGTGGAATGCCCCATAAGGAAAAAGGGACAATACAATAAAAATTTTGAGCTTTAAAAAAGCTGTAGCAAAACAAAAGCATACTGTTCTGCTCATAGGATGCAGCTGTGTGACTTTATTCTGACACAAGCCGGTTCTATTTAGGTTATTGTGTCCAGGTAAGAGTGCCAAATTTTAAGAAGAAGGACACTTCTACAAAAGAAAGATTAGGAGGAGGAGGGGGTTGACAACTGAATTCTAGGAAGAGAGTTTAAGCGTTGTTGGGGGAAATCAGGTACGATTAACATTAGTATGAGTAGTCCTTGACTTAGCAACCACAAATGAGCTCAAAATTTCTGTTGCTAAGCAAGACAGTTACCGTATTAAGTGAATTTTTGCCCCATTTTACGACCGTTCTTGCCACAGCTGTTAAATGAATCATTGCAGTTGTTAAATTAGTAACACGGTTGCCGGCTTTCCCATTGATTTTGCTTGTCAAAAGGTCACAAAACTGATCACATGATCCCGGGACACTGCAACAGGCATAAATACGTGTCAGTTAACAACCATCTAAATTTTGATTGTGTGACCATGGGGATGTTGCAAGGGTTATAAGTGTTAAGTTTGAGCAATGAGAGGCTGAACCAGAGCATGAGTGCAA
>NW_020769313.1:5344450-5421702 GCF_900518735.1 Pseudonaja textilis
AGTGAGTGGACCTGAGTGAGAACTCCTTGAGTCCTCAGGACATAACAATAAGTGTGTGAAAAATGGTTATATAAGTCACTTTTTCACTGCCATTTTAACTTTGAACAGTCACTAACTGTTGTAAGTCAAGGATTACCTATATTATTACTTGCTATGAAACGATAACCCTCTCTTAACAATCATATAAGTAGACTTTCCCCTTATTGGAGAGGACTAGAGAGAGGTTGGACTAGTAGACCTCCAAGGTAGATAGTCCAACTCTGTTATTTTATTATTCTCCAGTATTCTCCACCTGTCTTCTTTCAGATCTTCCAGGAATGAAGCCAGCATTGCTATAACTGGATCTATCCACTTTGCTGCCGGTTGTTCTCTTCTTTCTCCTTCTATTTTTCTTAACGTTATGCACTTCTCAATGGAATAAAGGCTTTGAATAGTGTGTTCAAACCATGGCAATTTGAGCTTTGTCATTTGTGCCTTGAATCTGGATTATTTCATTTGGACTATGAACCATTTGTCATTTTCATAGTTGCCCACAGTATTCAGTTCAAAATTATCAATACTTAGGTTATAAATACGCCTGTGGCACAGTGGTTAGAGTGCAGTACTGCAAGCTACTTCTGCAGCCAGCTGCCTACAATTTGGCAGTTCAAATCCCTCCAGGCTCAAGGTTGACTCAGCCTTCCATCCTTCTGAGGTGGGTAAAATGAGGGCCCAAATTGTTGGGGGCAATAGGCTGACTCTGTAAACCACTTAGAGAGGGCTGGAAAGCACTACAAAGCGGTATATAAGTCTAAGTGCTATTGCTATAGGTTGAATTGAGTTTGGATTTACTGACCTGAATCTAGTATGGACTGTGACTTCCTGACCAGGAAGTTTCTCACAAGGGCAATGAAATGTTCTGCGATTCCTATTTTCCTGGAGATATGTGCAGCTTGATATGGTCAATAACAACTGAAGGCATTTCTATAACCAATAAAAGCCCATATTAGCTTCATTTGTTATGAATGAGGTCAGTATGGGCTTTATTGGAAATAAAGGTTGGGTATTAAACTTTTTAAAGTGGGAGTTCGATAAATTCTGATTTTTATGCTCCCTGATCAATAAGCTACAGGGAGTGTTGAATAGACCTTGGTTAAACCCCAACATAGCAAGGAAGGCAGTAAGGTCAGCAATTAAAAGATAGTTTTAAAAAAGCATTTTTAAGATTCAGAGGAGTGAAATAGTGCATATGTGGAAATGCCCTATTATTTCTCTGCATCCTTCTAGATTTCAGAATGAAACTTTGGAGGGGAAGTTCAAATTCAGATTCAGTCTTATTTTTGAGATGCCCTAATTCAGATATCTTCTGACTGTTTCTAAGTCAAACACATAAACATTCCCCTAATAATTGCTATATATATATGAACTACTCTTGAAGCATAGAAAGAAATACAAGGGCATAAGAGAATTTAGTGTTATACCCTCATATCCTAATTTCATGAGCAATAAGAAATCCCAGAGCATGAGCACTTTTCATGCAGTTTGTTTCTTTTCAGTGAGGTCAAAGCAAATTGTAGTATTTGTAATATTTATACATGTTTACAAATATACAAGCTGTATATAATAAAGTTTACATCAATACCATTCTAATGGATACACTTTGTCATTAGTTTTCTAGGGAGTTCTTTGCCTCAAAATGAGGGTTTCAAGGCCCTGTTTACACTCTGACCTTCCAGACTGATCTCGTCTGACTCTAATGTAAAAAAGATGTTGAGCCTCTAGAAAGAGTGCAGAGAAGAGCAACAAAGGTGATTAGGGGACTTCCATTTTGCTGCAGGTTTTCAAAAGAGGCTGGATAGACATCTATCAGGGATGGTGCAGTAATCAGGGGGTTGTACCCAATAATCTCTTAGGTGCCTTCCAACTCTATGATTCTAATCATAAAACTGGAAGGTGCCTTGGGGTTTCATTAAATTCAAAGTCTTCTTTCACTTCATTAAATCATTTTGCCTGTTATAATATGCTAGCTTCATCCCTGGCAGCTTTAACTAGAGGATTTTTGAATAACAATTTTAAGTTCTCAATATAAATGCCCAAACATTAATTCATAGATAGTCAAGCTCTGGGCTGGCTATATGTATCTTCTTATTCATTGGCAGAAAATCAGACACAGAGAAGTAGGAATGTACTACATACAGGTAGTCCTCATTTAGCAGTTGTCCTATTTTGCAACCATTTGCAGTTCCTAGAGTGATGAAAAAGTAACCACTCATATTTATGAATGTTTGCAGGACTGTAAAGCAGAGGAAAGCTGAAGTAAAATCATAAGCACAACCACAGTTTCGCTCGTGGGGTCGCTGTGCTTAACAACCAAGTTGCTGGTCCCAATTGTGGTTGTTACTGAGGATTACCTGCATAGAAAGGGGAAACCTCTTGTTCAGAATTCTAAGGGCAACTGACTCATATTTATGACCGCTGCTGTGTCCCAAGATCATGTCATCCACTTTTGCAACCTTTTGACAAGCAAAGTCAATGGGGAAGCCAGATTCACTTAACAACCAGGTTGCTAACTTATCAACTTGTGATTCACTTAACAACTGAAGTAAGAAAGGGTTGTAAAATGGGGCAAAATTCACTTAACAAATATATCACTTAGCAACAGAAACAGAAATTTGGGGCTCAATTGTGGTCTTAAGTTGAGAACTACCTCAACTTAATACTTCTCAGGCCTCATCAAGTATAACTTGCTTCATTCAATTCTAATCAACACATCAAATCCCCATTTTCTACTTATTATGGTTTTTCAGTCACTGATTACTACATACCACTGAGTCATTATAATGATCCTAAAACAAACTTTCTTGCTCCAGGATCACTCCTGTGTGATGCAAGAATTATATGACATGATTGTGTTTCATAGCAAGACCAATGCATCATTTTGTTGCAGAATATTTATTTTTTGTTCAGATGAGACTAGAAATGTGGTTCCTAACTTTGGTAATCAAAGAATCGAGATTCTAAGCAGCTCTATTTCCCTCTAGTGGTATCATTGCATTTAATTGGCTGTGAGGCCATGAGTTATCTACCAAGTCCATTGTCATGTGATGTCATTGGTGACAAAGTCACCTATTATAGAAGAGAAACTCAAAATACAAAAGTTGCTTAATGCATTAAATTCCATACTTATCTCTCTTATTTGTTTATTTCAAATATATAAAGTAACTATAGGATATCTCCCTATATCACGTTGTTTTTTATTCCAAAAAGTTATTTAGAGAGCATATCCTAATCTCCTGTTGGAGGAGGAAAAACATTCTATGAGGTGCAAAGGTCCAATGATTCATAGTATTCTGTGGTGTTGGCATGCTATCCATATTTCAGTGAACTTTCAACTACAAGTGATGACATAACTGTTGATCAGAATAGCCTTTTATTGGATTGATGCAACGGATAGGACTCTTAATCTGGTTTGTTTATGAGCTGGGATTTCCCCTTGTTTAATAAGCATATTGTCACAACCTCATACCTAAAAGCAATAGTAAGACTTGATCTCTTTAAAATTGTAGAGTTTCTTTTGCATAGGAGCCAGTAGTGGCTTAAGGACTAGCTAAATCAGGAAACAACTTAGGGTCCTGCATTCAAAGAAGACTATTTAACTTTTCGTACTTTGTTTTCCTCATACGAATGATAATCAGACTTTTACAGATCCATCAAGAGTTGTGAAACCTGAGAATAAAATCTGATATATTAGCCATTCAGGTTATAAAAGTCACTGGGTTCACAAAATATGTTAAACCATAAATTATGGTTGAGAAACTACAGTAGCTGATTTCACAAGATGCTAAACAAAATCCAAACAAACAACACAATGGCTTAGTCAAACCCAGCCAAGTTGAGCAGAAGTACACTATCTTTATTTGCAGCAACAGAAGCAGGGACATTCATGGAGGGAGGAAAGGATGACAAAAAAAGTCAAAACGGAGGTTGTGACTACCCAATCAGAGCCCTTTCCATTTATACATGTATCTCATCTCATAATGCACATAATGCACATAAAAGGGGAGTAGGACTTCTGTTATGTAGTCATGGTGTTGTCTGTTTTTACCTCCACCCCACTAGGAAAAACTAACTACATTTCTATGCAATTTTTCAGCATAGTCTAAACGACATTCCACACTTAATTCAACTGTTTCAGGAAAATCCTATTTCCTTATATATCCTCATTTAAGAGCCATGGTGGCACAGTAGTTAGAATGCAGTACTGCAGGTTACTTCTGCTGACTGCCAGCTGACTGCAATTTGGCAGTTCAGATCTCACCAGGCTCAAGGATGACTCAGCCTTCCATCCTCCTGAGGTGAGTAAAATGAGAACCCAGATTGTTGGGGGCACTATGCTGATTCTACAAACCGTTTAGAGAGGGCTGTAAAGCACTGTGAAGTGCTATATAAGTCTAAGTGCTATTGCTATTATTGAAAACATTGGTGGGCAAATGTGAAAATGTCAATCTTCCCTTCCAAAATTACAAATAATCATTTTTGATAGTGATTGCTACTAGGAATAGGCAGCTGGATATCTCATACTTTTAGGATTTCAACTCAATTACTTCAGGGAATTTACTAATAGCGAGGAATTGTGTGGTTGATGGTGGTAGAAAAACAAAATATTTGGCAAATACCATACAGTATTCTGCTATTAGGAACTTTTTGATAACTGTCTATACAGTCCCAGACCTTTATGTTGCTGCAAAAAGCTATTTCATTATTTTAATAAATTTTATTAAGGAGTTTTACAATACTGAAAGATAATACAAACTGTAATCAGAAAAGAAAGAAATACAAACTACAAAAGAAAAGAAAAGATATAGAAAATAATTTTTAAAGAAGTAACTCCCAATCTTGCTTGCAACAAATACAGGCAAATATTTCCTCATCTCCTATGAAAATATGTATATAATTTATTTTTTCCCATAACCCCCCATCCATTCACAAATCCAATCATTTCTGTGAGAAATGCTATTTCCTAACAAGCACCATACACCAGGGCTGTCAAACTCCCAGCCTGCAGCCCAGATGTGTCATGCGCTGGCCACATCCACTCTTGGGTTTAGCAAAGGGGAAAATAGTACTGGAGAAATCACCGAAACAGAAGACAGAGAGAACTGAGCTTTCCAGAGACTCAGTGTGTGTTTATATAAAGAGAGAAGAAAAAGTTAGTTTCTCCAGACTGTTGAGATATAATAAATTGCCTAACCCAAGCTTGGTGTGGTTATCTATGTGCAGCACATCCAAACCTAGAATAAAGTCTATAAATAGGCTGTGAGGCATATTTGTTTGCCCTGCAAAGCTATTGTCATCATTTGGACTATGTCCTGGGGGCACCAAATGATTGCCATGTTACAAAATATGCTTGCCTTGAAGCTTCTAGAGGCTTCAGGAAAATAGGGTAGGTCAGTTGCTACCTGGTATAAAATGGGGGGTTTCTCACTATCAGAAGTGAAGAAGAGTGAAGTAAGCTCATTAGGTCAAGAGAGTGGGAGAACAAAACATAGTTCCATGTTCCACTTAAAAGAGGAGTGTTAAGTTCGGAAGGTCAGGCTCATAAAGACGAGAGACTCCGGTTCAGTAACAACATCTCTTTATTTCTCGGCTAGAACAAGCTCAAAAGAATAGCAGTCTTATATAGCTCGCCAGGGCTTGGCAACCAATGACATTGCTTCAAGTCTCCTGCGCTTGGTTTCGACCAATCACGGCAGACTCTTAGCGAGCCAATCATAACTGCCCCGGCTGTCCAATCAGGTAGCAGTTGAAATGGACCAATGGGAATGCATGGTTTCAAGCATGCTAATATGGAACAAGCAGTTCCAAAGGAACAAGGTTGTAGAGATTATAGATTATAGAGACTACTAAATTCAAGCTAAAACATGAAAGGCCATTTTAAGTTGGTTTGTTGGGGTGGGGGAGAGAAATTGGGCAGTATAGATCAGCTTGAATATGGAACAAGGAGACTCGGCTTGTGGATTTACTGAACAGAACCACAGTGCAAAAATATGTGGAGCCAGAAGAATGAAGTAGACGGGGCCAGGGCAAAAGCTTTAAGTTATGTTTTGATATTGAACTAAAAGGGAGTTAGAATTGATCAGTTTCTGAGCATTTCTAGGATATGAACAATTATATCTTGGTGGCGATGTTTGGATAGTCTGTGGAGCTGCACCCAAGACTTTCAGGGCCACTTGCAATCCACAGCAGAGAACACACACACACACACACACAAACACACACAGAGGGAGGGAGGAAGATATATACATGCTATATAGGTGACTGAGACTGTGTGAGTTCTCCAGTTATGCTTTCCCCTGATCAAACACATAATACTCCTAACTCTTTCTTTTTGGCCTCCAATTCGTTTATTATACTCTTAATTACTTCCATCTTTGTTTACCATTTCCCCTCATCCTCCCCTCCATGCTCTCACAACTGCTTTCTCTCAGAGAAAGGGTTTATAAAAATGTGAAAGCATGTGAGAAGATAAAGTCAGGGCTGACAGCTGTTTGTATTGGCTTGGATCCTTCCCCTTTAACAGCAGCCTGACATGCAACTGCTAATTGAAGTTGGAAGTTGCTCTCCATAGGAAGCTTTCCTTGCTAAACGTCTGCACCGTCACACGGCTGTTAAAACTCCAGAGCCAGTTAGAAATCTTTGAGGCCATTCAACTGCTAAGGAGGAAAAGGGCTGGTTCTGAGAGGTCCCTGGATTAGAGACCACCTGGAAGCCAGATGTAAATTACCCTAAAACTCTTTGCAGGAAGAACTGGTTACAAATGAAACAAAACAAAAACAAAGAGTTATACACGGTGAATTAGGAAGGGGAAGATGGGAAACAGGCAAGACACAAGTGAAATCAATTATCCAAGTTTGGGAAGAGGAATCCTGCAACAAGTCATGTTGTACCAACAGGTTTTGAGTTTACATCAGTCAAGACTGAAAGTTATAAGCAGGCGGAATCTCTCAAGATGCCCAAAACAGGACCAGAACTTTGGAAAAGGAAGTTCTCAATCTGATGTATTGTTTCTCAGACTTAACTTATATGGACTTCAACTTCCAGAATTCTCAAAGCCAGAATTTTGGAAATTGAAGTGCACACATCTTAAAGTCACCAAGTTTAAGAAACATGCATAATTCCTCCATACTTTGAGGGAAAAAAACTGTATCCTCAAAAACAGACTTCATATTAGTTTACAAAACAAAAACTCCAAAAATTTCCTTAAACCAGAAAAAAAAATCCCTGAAAATCCTGAATTGTCTATGAACGTGACATGCTCTTGTCATTATGCATCATTTCCTCACCTTCCCTAAAGATATGAAATGTAGGAACTGGTCACTACCAGCTTGCCCAATGCCCATCCTTAATTCTTCTTAGATGTCGACTGTGGATACAGACTAGAAAGAAGCACCCAGTGTGTGAAGGGCCTACTTATAATGAAAACAGGGAAGATGGTTTCCCTGGGGTTCAGTGGGCTCCTGGCTGCAGGGCTTCAGGTCACACAGGCCCTGTCCCAGAAGGAGAAGTGGCAGGGAGGGAGGGAGGATTGCTTCTACAGACTATCTAAAACAGAGGTCTCCAAACTTGGCAACTTTAAGACTTATGGACTTCAACTCCCAGAATTCTCCAGCCAGCCTAGCTGATCTAAAAGAAAGGCAAGAGAAAAAGGCATACAAAACCTTTACTAGACCAATACTCAAATACAGCTCATCTGTCTGGAATCCACACTGTATATCAGACATTAATACATTTGAGCGAGTTCAGAAGTATTTCACAAGAAGAGTACTACACTCCTCTGCTCGCAACAGAATACCCTACACCACCAGGCTTGAAATTTTGGGCTTGGACAATCTTGAACTATGCCGCCTATGGTTGGACTTAAGCGTAGTACACAAAATTATCTGCTACAATGTCCTACCAGTCAATGACTACTTCAGCTTCAACCGCAACAATACAAGAGCACACAACAGATACAAACTCAATGTTAACTGCTCCAAACTTGATTGCAGAAATTACGACCTCAGCAACAGAGTGGTCAATGCCTGGAATGCACTACCTGACTCTGTAGTTACATCCTCAAACCCCCACTCCTTTAACCTCAAACTATCCACTATTGAGCTCACCCCATTCCTAAGAGGTCTGTAAGGAGCGTGCACAAGTGCACCATCGTGTCTACTGTCCCTGTCCTACTGTCCCCATTTATTTGTACCTATCTCCTGTATTCTTACTCATGTTTATACTTATTCTTATTATCTTGTAAGTGATTGACAAATCAAATAAATAAAATAAATAAAAAAATAAAGATGCCAGACCATGCAATGCAAAAGGCATCTTTAAAGGGTCTTGCAGCTTTCCCGGTGATTCATACTGGCTGCTCTCTCATCTCCTAAAAAATACCACTGATTTGTGTCTGCGTGACCCACTTCTTCCCTTTCTCCAACACTCAGTTGCCGTAGCCTGGGCAATTGGGCACTTTAGCTCCTCATTGGGAGCCCTTTTCCTTTAGTGCCTGGAGAGTTCTGCTGCAACTTGTTCAATCCCAGACTTGAACCCTTATACTGAAAGCAGGTGTTAAGGAAATAAATAAATTGAAGCTTTTTCAAACAGTTGATGCAAGTAGATCCACTTTAATCTTAAGAATGTAGAGTGTAATTTCCAAATCCTTGAAATGATGTCTGTAATTTGAATTCAGTAAAGCATCAAGAGATTATTTGCTCCAGTGCTTTCCTGAGTTACTCATCTCTGGTTCTAATCTATCAGGCAGAATATTCATCTCACCCACAATAGGAAGAAGAAAAGCGTGAAGACTATGGAAGAATGCTAGAGGCAAAGGATATATCTGTACTGCCACTGAGCACCTTAGAACATAGAATAGTCTATCATTTCCTAATAACATCTTGCAGTATTCTATTTTACTAGCCATTCCTCAGTGGTTAGATGCTTAGTAGTCTTTCATGTCTGCCCTACAATCACTGGTGCCATTTGACTAGGAAATTGGTGCAGAAAAGCATAATGAGCAGAGAGTTCTAATATGTGATAGAGCAGGGGTGTCAAATTCAAGTTGTCACAGCAGTCACAGTGTCACATGATATATCAGAGTTTTTTTTCCCCTCTGCTAAACTGGACATGGGTGTGGTCAGGGCATGACACATCCAGCCTGCAGGCCAGGAATTTGATAGCCCTGCAGTAGAGCTTGTTAAACTGTATCCTGAATAAAGTGCATTGCTTTTTTGTAAACTGCAATTGGTATAAAATGCAGCAGGTTACTTGTTATTACTCATTACCAAGGATATATTAAGCCTGTGCTTTGGGCCCTCCATGGGTTGCCAGAAGTTTTCCAGATCCATTAAAATGATGGTTCTAACCTATACAGCTCTATCTGGTTTGGAGCCAAGATACTTGCTGGACTGCTTTGTCCAGTCAAAACTAAGCTGTCCAATATGCCCTATCTTGGAAAAACACTCAAGAGATTTTCCATTCCCAAGGTAGGAATAGACCATGCTATTTCTCTGTTATGGATCAAGTTCTACAGAACAGCCTTCCACCAAAAATTAAATTTGCTCCATTGTTTTAATCATTTTCTGAAGGGCTCTTAGTAATTCTGTCTGTTGGTCATGTAATGATGCCCCTGCTGCTTATAAATCATTTTAATGATTAATACCTTGAACATTTTCATTCAACTTTAAATGATTTAATTAATTCTTAATCTAATTACCAAGGACACTTCACTGTTTATTTGTGTGCTATAAAGCAATGGGAGAATTTATGAAATACAATGGTATTCAAGACCAATCAGTCAAGCAAACAATGAAGTCTGCACAAACACATACACAAAAGACCACTTAGTTCAGTGTGTAAGCTATCTGTCTGCACCACTAGGAAGGCTGCCCAATTTTCCTCAAGCCGAAATTAGTGAGGATGAAGAGGTCAAAGCCAACTCCAGCAATGAAAATCACAGTACAGCTTTCTCTACTAGCATCTGACTTAGTTATTTTTTTATACACGAGTCAGTTGGGGCTTTATCATATTGTGTATAAACGGAATAAAACGTCTTAAGAGAGGAAGAGAGTAGCATGTATGCATAATGGGCAGGAGATCTTCAAGCCATGTCTGAACCTAAATAAACTGAGTTTTGGCCACTGTGTTGTTCTACCATTCTTTCCTCCCTAGACTGCTGACATTTGCTTTAAAGCAAGATTGGCCTGAAGTTTAACCATAGCATCATTCTAATGGAAGACCTAGTTGCAAGTCCATCCCACACCCACAATTATTTTAGTTTCCAAAGGCCTAGGCATTCCAATAACACATCATATTACCTAGTCCAAAACAGCTTTTGTGCTTTAGAGGTGTTGGATCATATGGTATAAAAGTAGAAACAAGATGTAGTATCTCCAGTTTTACTTTTAATTTGTCCCCCAAAGATAAACAGCATGGTATCTAAAATTGGCTATTTTGCTTTTGAATAACTTTTGAATTGGCTATTTTGCTTTTGAATAACTTTTGAATGATCATGGGGTAAAATGGGGGTTAAATATTGGGGCTTAATTAGATTTTGGCTTTGGGAATAGAATGATTCTCCCTGTTGTATCTTTATGCGACATTGTTGACCATGCCAATATGGCTTGTTCATAAAATACTGTGTGAATGCAACTCCTACAGTTAGCATCAGGTCTATTTTGATTTTTAATACATCCCTCCTGCTGGTTACAAATTATGCATGTTTATTAGATTTGTACTTTGCTCTTCCTCCAGGAGCTTAAGACAGTGTAGATTGTACTCAATTTCCTCCTATTTTTCCCCATTTCAACAATCCCATGGGAGAATTGGACTGAGAGAGAGTGACTGGCTCAAATTCACTCAGTGAATTCCTATGACTGAAGTGAGTTTGGCAGAACAATTTTCATTGCAGGAGGTCTAGATCCCTTTTCCGGTTTCTTTGAAAATTCATGCCAATGCTCTTCTTTATTTAACCAAAGGTGGGAAAAATATCTACACTAGTTTTCTCCATCGTAGTGCCCTTTAGATGTAATGTGGTGTCTTTTCAACTACATCTTCCCTCACTCTGAGCCAGGACATCCCTTAGCAGTGACAATGGGACATCCTATGAATCTTAGTCTCTTTACTTCTAAACATATTCTTTTCTAAATTCCAACTTGGATGTTACTCTTTTGAAACAAAGTTATACAAAGAAGGAAGGTGATCTGCTTTTAAAACAATTGCCCAATGTCTTTGGGCCCAGAAGCTCAAGTCTGAATCCTCTTTCTGGCTCCAGCCTTCTCTTGCCAGACTCTGGAAGATGGGGTTTTCAGCTGGGCTTTATTAAGAAGCAGCCAGCCAGCCTGTTGGCCCTAAGGAGATTGGATGTATTTTCTCCCACAGTGATCAGAAAATTTACAGTCCCATGCCCTGAAGTCAAGGGACCAGGTTGAAATGTTTTGTTTACTCCCTTCTGTGAGAAAGCAGAGATTTCACATGCCTATTTTCGTGCCATAGCAAAATGGGACTGGTGAACTGATCTTGGCAAAGAATATCTTGTTTGTTTATTTCTCTGAGGCAAGGAAAACATCTGATTACCTTCATGAGACTTTGCTTTGCCTAGTCGGGTGTAGACAAAGGGGAACCCTGAGTTTAAATTGTTCCTAATCTTCCTGGGAGAATAGCAGGAACTGTTACTTACAAGTTCTCTAGCACACGAGAGAGAAAAGGCACATGACTGCTTTCTTCACAGGCTCTTTACTGCCTTGTGTTCCCAAATTCCCCAAGCAATGTGTGCAGACACATTTTTATTTGCATCATGCAGTTCAACAATTGGGCAAACAAGTAATAGCCAGGAATCCTACCAATTTGGGGCATTAGCCTTTTATTTTACAGAAGCTTCTGTGGCTTAAAAATAAAAATTAATTGCCTATTCTTCTTCTTCCTGTCCATGTTTCTGCAACTCTGTCACTTCTTGACTTCTGCTCCTTAAGCAAGTCCATGTGAATAATAGCACATAATTATTTTCTAATTTAGATTAGTGACTTTATATCAATATTTCCTGTTACTCCTTAGTAACCTTTTCTTATTTGTTGATTATTTAAATTCAACCAGGAATTGAATAACATTTCTAGTAGAGTTGTTTGCTTTTTTTGAAGTATTAAATAGGTTTAAGAGAAATGCTGATTCATAAAGGCCAGAGCTGTCATTTGGCCTCTCCTTTTCTTTGGTTCCTAATGTAATTTTTATCTTTATCTTACATCTGATCCCTTCAATTTCTGAGGAGCCTTTGATGTGTATTTGAAAACTATTGAATGTGCATGCATACACACACACATATACATACACATACATACATACCAGTACATACATACATATACATATATCAAATTTTAATAGAAATAATAAATTAAGAAAAGTATGCCAAGGAGTTCAGCAGGGAAGTCCCAAGCAAATTTTGTCTCTAAGTCCAGAACCTTTACTTGGTTAAATTTAAGAATTTGAGAATGAAAAAAAAAAAAAACTATTTTTGGTGCACTAATAAGCAAACATGAGAAGATGGGAATCTGGAGTTGTGAGCTGCAAAGCTTGGAGCATGCTTGTTTTCCTCTTTCTAACTAAAACCAATCTGGCATATATTTTCAGGAAATGCAAATTTATAACTATCCTTGGGAAAAGTCCAAGGTTTGGAACATGAATAGATTTACTTTACCTGATAAAAAAATTAAGGATTTCCTAGTACGAAGAAAGGAAAGTCTACATTACAACATAACTGATGCTGATAGAGATACTCTCTCTAAAGAGTACAGGAAAAGAGACACTGCAAAACAGGAAATGGGAGGATAGATCACAAAACAGCAGAGAGGATTCAGCTGTGCTTTATAACAAGGCAAAGAAGCCACAATAGTGACTTACTATTGAAAGGAATGAAAAAAAGATATTCCAGCCAACTGTAGGCTGTTATCTACCAGGAACCAAAATCAAGAATAAGTTTCCGAACAACTTTCAAAGCTCATCAAATCTACAGACAGTTATTACTTTCTAATAATATATGTGAGGACAAATATACAGCAATAAATTGTTACCATTATATCATCATAGAATCAGAAGATCTAAACAAAAATGCTCAAGAGGCTTCAGTGAATAGAAGACTATTGGAAATGAGAATAAAAATATAGCCAATCAGTAACTGGTTATACAAAATGGCGTCAGTTGGACAGGTGTTGTTTTTTAACAAAATCAGAGTTGGAAGAGACCTTAGGGATGATCCATTTTGTTGTATATAGACATTTACGTACTCGTAATACTATGTTCCGATTGGACAATCACTACAGCCTAGCGATTGGTAGTTAACAACGCATTATGAGTGGCCACCTAAATGCCAGGAGGTTTAAAATGAAGCCATTGGTTGTGAGCCACAAGCAGCCACTTAAAAGAGGCTGCCGCGGCTTGAGTTTAGTTGAATTTACTGACTGTAAATAAAGAGCTGATTTCAACTCCGGTCTCCAGTCTACTTTGTTCTGGCGATAGAACACTGGCGATGAAGGTGGGATTGAGCGAACAAAGACCCTAAGCATGTGGCAACGTACGCCGAGAAATCGACGAGATGGCCAGCAACAACGCGCCACCTGCACCGTTCAACCCAGCTGAAGATGACTGGGAGTCATATATCGACAGGTTCCTGATGTTCCTGGAGAGTAACGAACTACAAGGAATCACTGACCAGAGGAAGAGAGCCGTATTCCTGACACACTGCGGACCGACCATTTTTAAAATGGCAAAGGCGTTAGCAAAACCGCATGATGTCAAACAGATGGCATGGCTGGACCTGAACTGAATGCTGAGAGCCCACTACATGCCTGTTGTTTCCAATCTCATTCGAAGACACGAATTTTATAAACGGGATCAATGAGAAGGTGAGAATATTGGGGGTTTTGTAGCAGCACTAAGGGACATTGGAGGAGCATGCGAATTCCTCAACATGGACGAAGCCATGAGAGATCATGTGGTTCTTGGTTTGAGAGACACTACCTTACAGAGCAAGCTACTAAATCAACCAAATATCACCGTAAATGAAGCCATCGCTGAAGCAACTGCAGTGGAAGCAGCAAAGAAATCAGTGGCTACGATGTGACAAATGAATACGGCCAGCAGCCCAAGCCAGAGCAGAGAAAAGAAAATGGAAGGTAACCAGAAACACACTACCGCAACCACCCACCATGAAGATATCGATTCATCAACCGATACCGAGGGCGAAGACGAAGAGGTAAATAGGCTCCAGTCAGAACGGAACCGGCGCGAAAGAAGAGAAAGAAAACCTGAAAGTGTGCAGGATGTGGAAGAAATCACCCGCATTCGGAGTGCCGTTTTTTGGACGCCATCTACAGGCACTGTGAAAAATGGGGGCATATTGCAAGGGTCTGCCAAAACAAAAAGAGCTATAGTCCTAAAAGACAAGGCAGCACCCCCCCACACCAGGACTAAGGAGAAACAAACTGGTAGCCGTTGGAGCCGAGAAAATAGAAGTCAACAACTCCACAAGAAAGAAGACACACACCAATTATCATCAGGAATGCCAGAGCAACAGACGCAAAGAAGGTTCGCATAACCGTAAAAATAGAAAGGGAGGCATGCGAAATGGAAGTGGACTCAGGCTCATACTTGTCAATGGTATCATGGAATACAATAAAAAACTTGATACCGGATATACTAAGAAAAGAACTCGAAGAGCAAAGCCTAACATTAAAAGATTACCAAGGCAACAAAATTCTGGTAGTAGGACTGGGACATTTTAAAATAAAATTCAAGAAACATACTGAAGTCCTCCCATTGACAATCGTTGATCGAGACCGCCCTAGCCTGCTTGGGTTAGAATGGTTCGCACCGTTGGGGATCGAGGTGACAGGAATCAACAATGTCACCGAAACAGACTGGGAAGGAAGCCTGATGAAGGAGTTCCAGGACGTATTCGACGGGACTTTAGGCAAGTACCGTGGGACCCCGATCTCATTTAGCCTAAACCCGAACATAGCTCCCATTTGATTAAAGACCAGACGCGTCCTCTTTGCATTAAAGCCAAAAATCGATGAGCAACTGAACAAACTCATCACTCAAGGGGTGCTAGAGCCAATTGACCATGCCAGATGGGAAACCCCAATCGTGACTCCCATGAAACCAGATGGGTCCGTGCGCATCTGTGGTGACTATAAGGCCACCCTGAACCAGGCATTGCAGCAGAGCGCATATCCTGTTCCAGTAGTCCAACACCTTTTGTACTCGCTGGGGGGAGGAAAAGTTTTTACAAAGCTCGATCTCACCCAGGCATATCAACAATTGCCAGTTGACCCCGAGATGGCAGAGGCGCAGACTATTGTAACACATGGGGGGCATTTAAATGCAACAGATTACAATTTGGTGTCAGCGTGGCCCCAGGCGTTTTCCAAAGTCTGATGGAACGCCTCCTACAAGGACTAAAAGGGATGGTCCCCTATTTTGATGATGTGTTAGTATCGCCAGAAATAAAAAACAACAACTACAGGACCGGCTGAGGGCAGTTTTGAAAAGATTTAGGGAAGCAGGACTAAAAGTCAAAAAAGAAAAATGCCAACTTGTCACAAATCAGGTCGAGTTCCTGGGATACCTTATAGGTGAAGCAGGGATACACCCCACCGGAAAAAAAAAATATAAGAGCAATAAAAGAAGCACCCAGACCAAAAAACAAAACGGATTTACAGGCATTCTTGGGACTCATTAATTTTTATAACGTTTTTATGCCGCAGAAGGCAACCATAGCGGAACCACTGCATAGACTACTCAATAAAAAAGCCACATGGATCTGGGGCCAACGTGAAGAAGCTGCATTCCAACAAATTAAAGACTTAATAACATCCAAATCAGTATTAATCCAATATAGCGACACGCTGCCATTGACTGTCACCTGCAACGCATCACCTTTTGGCGTAGGCGCAATACTTAGCCACACGCTACCTGATGGCAGAGAAGTACTGATCTCCTTTTACTCCAAGACGCTGTCAAAAGCCAAAAGAAACTACAGCCAACTGGACAGAGAAGCCTTGGCTGCTATCTCGGGTGTAAAACATTTTCATGAATACCTTTATGGTAGGACATTTTCCTTAATTACCGACCACAAGCCACTACTAGGAATCCTGGCAGGAGACAGAGCCACTCCCAACATCTTATCACCAAGAATGACGCGATGGTTGGAATTTCTAGCAGCCTACAACTATAAGCTAATCTATCGACCAGGAAAAGCCATATCCCATGCCGACGCACTGAGCCGTTTACCTCTACCAGACCATGACGATGACCCAGCTCCCACCACACGCACCCTGCAAATTGAAACAATACCAAACTTGCCCATCGCCGCATCGGACATCGCAAGAGAAACCGCCAAAGACACACTAATGGCCTGAATCCTGAACTGGGTGGGGAGTGGCTGGCCAGAAAATGACAAAAACGAGAGTTTTAAACCTTTTAGAACCCGGCAAACTGAACTGTCAATTGAAAAAGGATATATATTATTGGGTGATAGGGTTGTTGTTCCAAGAAAATTACAAGAAGACGTGCTAAACATGTTACATGAGGGACACCCAGGCATCGTAAAAATGAAGTCCCTGGCCAGAAGCTACGTCTGGTAGCCAGGAATAGACAAAGACATTGAGAAATGGGTAAAAACATGTAATAAATGCCAGACGTCCAGACTTACCCCCTCTTCAGCACCGGTCCTTGACTGGGAGACACCCAGAGGCCCCTGGTCAAGGATCCACATAGACTTCGCTGGACCTACCAAGGGATATACATTCTCAATCATCGTCGATGCCTACTCGAACTGGTTAGAGGTCAGCATCATGAGTTCAACAACAACTGAAGCCATCACTAAACAACTCAAGAAACTTTTCACTACGCATGGACTACCAGACGTATTAGTCTCGGACAATGGCCCACAGTTCACAGCTTTAGCTTTTGAACAATTCCTTGCAGAACAAGGCATACGACGTGACCTGACAGCGCCAGCTCACCCGGTGGCAAACAGACGGGCAGAACGCATAGTTTGATATACAAAAGAAGCATTAGAAAATTGCTCCAATTTACAATCTTTCTTGCCACAGTTGTTAAGTGAATCACTGAAGTTGTTGAGTTAGTGACACGGCTGTTAAGTGAAACTGGCTTACTTATTACTTTGCTTATCAGAAGGTCACAGAAGGTGATCACATGACCCCAGGGACACTGCAATCGTATAAATATGAACCAGTTGCCAAGCATCTGAATTTCGATCGTGTAACCATAGGAATGCTACAATGGCCATAACTGTGAAAAATGGTTATAAGTCATTCCTTTCAGTGCAGTTGTAACTTCAAATGGTCACTAAATGAACTGTTGTAAGTTGAGGACTACTCTACCTGTACCTCATATCTGAATTATGGAGTACTTGGTAGTCCCCAAGCTTGGTTGTTTGCTTGCAGATATTTCATTACCTGACTAGGTAGTGAAGAGATCACCAAGTAATCCACAATCAGGGAGATCCTTTTAGCCTGAACCTTCTTGCTTCTGTAGTTTAACCCATTGGTTCTAGCCTTCCTTCTTTAGCTGTATCTGTTTATATAATTTTTTTCTAGTGGCTAAACGTTAAACATGTAGTTCCTTTCATTGTTCCTCACGGAGCTTCTTTTCTATCCTCTGAACTCAAATTTGTTACTGACTTTTTTGAATTGAGTGCCCAGAGCTAAATATAGTACTCCAAATAGGATTGGATGAGGCCACAGTAGAACTGAACAATAACTTTTATGATTTGCCACCTAAGATAACAGCTGCCTCATATTACCAGTTCATGTACAACTTGTTATCAACAAGGGCACCCAGATCCTTTTCACATATATTGTTGCCAGCTTAGGTCTTCTCCATCTTACATTCTCCCTACCCAGATGTAGAAATTTATATTTTTCCTGGTTAAATTTCATCCTATTCATTTCAGCCCCCTTGTTCAAGATTGTCAACTACTCTACAATCTTCCTTATTTCAGCAAAAGTATTAGTCATCCCTCTCAGCTTTCTCTCATCTGCAACCTTTGTAAATGTCCCGATTCCCTTATCCAGCCATTGAAAGAAAGGTTGAACAGAGCAGAACCCAAGACAATGCTTTGTGCTGCACTACTTGATAATTCTAAGATAACATAAATTGTTTCTGGAACTTAGTCCACGTTCGCTGAATGAAAAACTTTTTGCACCAGATGGTGTTCCCCACAAATGTTTTTACCAACACATGGTAAGCTAGGGGAGTTGAATCCTATGGAATGGAAATAGAAAGTCTTAAAAATTTCAAGTAAAAACTTGAAACTATTGAAAGTGTGAGGGTTGCTGCTCAGTGGGAAGATTAGGAAGATTTTTAGCTGATACAATTCATGCTCTTCATTGTCCTGATACTACTGCATGAGTATGAGAAGTAAACAAGATGAATTTGAGTTCTTAATACAGGAGGATAAATATGATTTAAAAGATATAATGAAGACTGAATGGAATGGCTGGAATAAAGGAATCATAAATGAAGGTTACAGTTTGTCCCAAAGGAATAGAAGCAATAAAAAGGAGGAGTTGCATGCTATCTTCAAAATATCCTGCTCAGAAATCAAATAAATGAATTTGGCAATGCTATAAAGAAAATCTGGGTTAAAATAAGTTCAGGGGAAAAAATAAAAGCAATACTGTTGGTAAGGTCTACTATCACCCATCCAATCAAATTGCAAATTAAACAAGGCACTAAAGTCATAATGAACATCTGTTGGGAGACAAGTTCTGCCAAGCATAAGACAACTTTCTCCTTCAGATATAGAGGATGATATAAGATGATTAGTTATCCTTGACTTGATATTAATTAACAGGAAAAACTCAGTTGAGGGTGTGGAAGTTGCAGGAGCAGTGGGGGAATGTGTCTGTAGAACGCTACCGGTTTTGACTTTTTTAAAAAATAAAATAAAACTGAGCATAGGCCATATCTTTGACTTCAAGATAGCAGATTTTAATAAATCAAGAGCCATAATAGCAGGATCTTATGGGTGAAGAAGCTAATGGAATACAAGTTCAAGATTAAGTAAGAATTCCTAAAGGAATACAAACGCAAGCAACCCCAATAAAATGGACCACATTACAAAAAGTCAATATGGACACACTAAAAGTTTAGGAATATCTGAAACAAAAAAGTAATAAATAAAGAAATAGATAAAGAGCCAGGTCACAAAAGAATACAAGAATACTAGAAATCCCAAAAGGTTCAGAATCATAGAATCATAGACTTCAGAGGCCATTTAGTTCAAACTATAAAACTTAATAGCGATAGGATTCTTCATGTCATTTGGGGGGGATACTACTTTTAATTTGATTCCTGCATTATAATTTAATAAGGAGTTGAACATGCATTCAGTACTCTCATCCAAGTTTACATTTTTACCCAACATTAAGGGTCTGAAGGCTTCTCTACTGTTGAATCCAGAGGAGGATTGTGATTCTCTGGCAATATGTTTTTGAATGTATTTTCTGTTGTTTCAGGGAGGAGGCCTCACAGCCTTGCATTCAATTCACAAGAAAAATATTTTAAATGTGCATTAGGCATAATGTCCTGATGATGTTAGTTATTTCTGACATAATATAACTAGCGCAGAACATAGTAGACTCTCCTGTATGAAAGGTTAATAAATAGAGACTTAACAATCACTTTTCAGCAATCAGCAAGAATTGCATGGAAACATAACAATCAGCAGATCAAAGAAATGTAGGACTTCTATCCCTAGCAAACATGCCATCAATTGTGACAAAAGTAATGAATTTCCCCTCCCCCCACTTTTTAGCTATGTGCCAGCCTAAATTTCCTCAACTGTACAATAATCATTTGTCTATCCAAAGAATTTGAAGGCTGTTGAAGCCAACAAATATAACCCACTGCTCCATGCAGGAATCCAAATAACTATCTTGAACACATTCTATAAAAGGGAGCCATCACTTCTCAGGTATTTGATTACACTTTCAAACAACTTGAATAGCAAGAATTTTTTCTAATGTTCAAACAGAACCCTCCTTCTTTCCTTCTAAAATAAAATTATTTTTCCTTGTCCTAAAGTTTGGAACAACCAAAAACAGGTCTTCAATGTAGTATCCTTTCAGCAAATTACAAAGTATTATTATATTTCCTTTCGGTCATATCTTCCCAGGGCTAAACCCACCCAGCTCTGTTAGATATTTACATAAGCCTCTGCTGATTGGTTGGTCCGCGATGGTGGGAAATTAAAGAGCCATCACTGGTTCTAGCCGCGAGCAGCTCTCATGTAAAGGAGCTGCCGCAGCTGCTGTTCTTTGTTCTGAATGATGCAATAAAGGAATTAACCATTTGGAGTCTCTCATGTATCTCTCACCCACAATTTAATACTGGCAACGAAGGTGGGATCCGGAGAGAAGCGGGACCACGCACACATGGCTAACCGACTGGACAAAGAACTCAACATGGCCGGGAACAATACACCACCTGCACCGTTCGACCCAACCACTGAGGACTGGGAATCCTACGTCGATCGATTCCAGATGTTCCTGGAAAGTAGTGATATGATGAATATTACAGAGCAGAGGAAATGAGACATGAGTTCTATCGGAGAGACCAGAAGGACGGAGAGAGCATCAACGAATTCATTGTGAGCCTGAGGGACCTTGCCAGGGCATGCGAATTCCTGAATGTGGACGAGGCAATGAAAGATCACATAGTCCTCAGACTCAGGGACCTAACACTACAGAGCCATCTCCTAACCAAGCCTTAAATAACATTAAAGGAGGCTACCAAAGAAGCATCAGCTGCAGAAGCATCCCAGCAGTCCGCTGCAGCCATGAGGAGGATGAATAAGACTCCACAGCCCCCCAAGAAGGACACCGCCACCATTCACCATGAGGACCTCAAGTCTGGATTGGGATCGACCAGCAACAAGGAGGTGAGCCAACTACACACAGAAAGGCATCAGAAAAGCCGAGAAAAGAAGAGGAAGGAATTTTGGTGTGCCAGCTGCGAGGGAAATCATCTCTGATCAGAATGCTGGTTCAGAGATGCAGTCTGCCAACAATGCGAGTGGAGAGGACACATTGCGAGGGCATGCCAAGCATTCAAGCCAAACAGCAGAAGGCAGAGACAAGGCACATCTCCTAGGAACCTAGACAACAAGCCTGAGAACCGACGGAACTGGTCAGCTGGAACTGATGGAACTCCGAGTCAGCCACAATGAGGAGTGAAACACATCAGACTATGATAGTGGGCCACTCCAGCATGGCAAACACCAGAAAGGTCCATGTGCAAGTCATGATGGAAAGCAAACCATGTAGGATGGAAGTGGACTCCGGATCTCTTCTGTCAATGGTGTCGTGGGACACCATCAAAAGTCTAATTCCCAACCTAAAAAAGGAACAGCTGAGCAAACAAAGAATTCTAAAGGACAATCAAGGGAACAGGATAGGTGAATTCAGAGTGACTTTCTGGAACCACTCTGAAATCCTGCCATTAACCATGGTCGACTGGGACCGGCCAAGCCTTCTGAGGATAGAGTGGTTCCGACCGCTGGGAATCGATTTCACCAGAATCTACAGCATCGCAGAAAGTGAATGGGAAGATGATCTGATGGAGGAATTCCAGGAGGTGTTTGATGGAAAATTGGGCAAGTACTTGGGATCCCCTATTTCGTTTAACCTAGACCCAAACGTGGCCCCAATCAGACTAAAAGCAAGGTGTGTTCCATTCGTGCTTAAACCAAAAATAGACGAGCAATTAGACAAGCTCATTTCCCAGGGAATCCTAGAACCAATAGACCATGCGAAATGAGAAACTCCCATCATCACACCCATAAAGCCAGATGGGTCTCTGTGCTCTGTGCTGACTACCAGACCACACTTAACCATGCCCTACAACAGAGTATGTACCCTGTCCCAGTGGTATAGCACCTTTTACACTCCCTTGGAGCAGGGAAATTTTTTTCACAAAACTCGATCTCGCACAAGCCTACCAGCAATTACTGATAAGCACTGAGACTGCAGAAGCACAGACAATCGTAACACACCGCGAAGCTTTCAAATGTAACTGCCTACAATTTGGGGTTAGCGTTGCCCCGGGTCTATTCCAGAGCAGCATGGAACAATTATTGCAGGGAGCTATATTTCGATGATGTTCTCATATCAGCCGAGGACAAAGAACAATTACACGAATGTTTAAGGGAAGTCTTAAGCCATTTCAAAGAGGTAGGGCTTAAAGTAAAAAAGGAAAAATGCCAACTAGCAGCTGACAAGTTAGAATTGCTGGGCTATTTAATAGACAGTGAAGGAATCCACCCCACAGACAGTAAAATTAAGCAATCA
Organism: Pseudonaja textilis; assembly: GCF_900518735.1. Next base: position 5,366,836 of record NW_020769313.1, read on the forward strand.
AAGAAGCCCCCAGGCCAACAAGCAAGACAGACTTGCAAGCTTTCCTTGGTCTCATTAACTTTTACCATATATTCTTACCACAGAAGGCAACTGTGGCAGAGCCACTCCACAGACTGCTTGACAAAAAAGCAGCCTGGGTTTGGGGGTGGAAAGAAGCAGCAGCGTTCCAAGAAATAAAGAGACTAATCACATCAAACCGAACACTCAAAAACCCACTGGGGCAAATTGTAAAGACATTGATGAACCTCATATATTCAGCGTCTTATTATTTCCCAGAATTCTCCAGTAAGCAGGGCTGCCTGGGAATTCTGGGAGCTGAAGTCCACATATCTTAAAGTTGCTAAGATTGAGAAATATCGCGATAGATCTTCAATTTATCAACTTTCAAATGATAAATTGGCTGGGGTTTTTTGATACATATACAATATAATGAAACTATACTTCCATTCCACTTTTGTTGTTGTTTCATTGCAAACTGGCTTTTCAAAATCATCAAGAATTTGAGAAATGGATGAGTGAAATTCTATGGTATATCAACTATATAATTTCAAAAGTGCAAACTTACAATAGTTGATAGAATTTGTCATTGTATATACTGTATGTGTGAGGTGTAATTCTGTCAATTGACATTTTGTTAAGTGATTAGGGTAGCTGTACCTTTCCAATTTCTGCTTGGCCATATTCCTCCACAACTGGATGTTGCTTTGAAACAGCAGAACAGACTAGTTAGAGAAATATTATTTCCAAGAGATTCCACAAAACCTTTATAGTTGTGCTGTGTATCTGAAGTGCTTAACAATCTGCTGGCTTTTTAAAGAACAAGTATTACTTTAAATGAATGTGATATTAGTAATTAGAAACCAATGAGTCAGTTTTGAGTCTTGGTGACCTTATAAACAAATGTTAATCATTTTGCTGGCCTTTTTTTATTTGGTGGTGTACAAAATAGGAAGAATTTCTAGCACTTCTAAATATATTGCCACATGTATTATATTAATACACCTGATCTGTTTGCTTCTTCCTTCTCTTTCTTTTTTGTCCTCTTCATTCAATCTTGCTAAGATTTACTTAAGATATTGATATTCTGCTCCCTATTTTTAAAAATCTCAAACTGGTTTTGCAATTTAGAAAACAAAAAATAACAATAAATATTGGATACATGTGGGAGATGGAGTCCTTAAAAGTTGGAAAGAGCAAGTGGAGATGTTATACATTAGGAAATATTGAAAGGAAAGCCATATTTGGTGCATTCAGTGGGAATAAGGTTACAACTTATGCAGATAACTGGTGTTTGGTGAAGCCAAGGATGTGACAGGAGAAGGAATTTTAGCAGAGAAAGTACAGTAGGTAGGTAAATAACTGATTGAGAAGCCCTGGAAGAGTAAGTTGAATTGAACAGGTTCAAAGAGACAGTTGGGGAAATAAGCTGGGGAAGAAAAGGAAGGATTACCTACTGGAAATTGGGTTATCAAGCAAGAATTGTGCATTGGGTTCAAATAGCTTACTGCTAGGAAGTAGCAGTCATGGAGATGTTTCTCAGTGTAATACACCTGGTCATCTCTACCTCTACCAAACCTGGAATGGGTGAGAGCCAGCAAACACAGCCTTAAGCTATCTGTGCTTCCACCTAACTAACAAAAGATTATTACTGTTTTAAAAATAGTTAAGTTCATACCAATGGTGGGATTCAATTTTTTTTACTACTGGTTCTGTGGGCATGGCAGGGGAAGGATACTGTAAAATCTCCAGTCAGAGGTGGTATTTTCTGGCTCTTTGAGCTACTCAAAATTTCCGCTACTGGTTTTCCAGAACTGGTCAGAACCTGCTGAATACCACCTCCATACCCCTTCCCCTGAGCTAGGGAGAGCCCTGGAATAACCACAGTCCCCACATTCTGCTTGACACAGAAAAGGCAAATAATTAGTTCTTTTGCAGAAGCAAATAAAAAAGGGAGAGGGTATTTAGATATCAAAACGTATTTCTTGCATATAACTTCATGAAATAAATGCTGATGACATGACATTTTAGGTTTGCAACCAGGCATGTTCTAACAGTTGCAACCATGGCTGTAAGTTGCAGTATACACGGATCTTACTTTGGGAAGAAAGGAATGGATGGCTGAAGGTCAAGGCCAAGGACTAGGAGGTGGGGTAAGGCAAGAGATTGGAAATCCAAATCTGACTAGAAACTTGACTAGAAAGATTAAGGTCAGGTTTGATGACAAAAATACGTGTAAGATGATGAGGCGGAACCTAGCTGGATATGTTACAGCAATTGTGAAACTGACTATATGAATTAAGATCAAATTTGCTGATAAGGGAGAATCAATTTGGGAAGTTTTCTATGTTTTACGAGGATTATGAAACTTGCAAGGGTTTGGCAGGAGTTTGTTGATAATGTTGCCTGTGAAACAGAACAGAACAGGGTTTCTTAAACTTTTCAAGACCATGGAACATTATATGCTCTGCATGTGTTTGGGTGTGTGATGTCTTCAAAAGTCTCATCAACCTTAATAAGCAGATTCTTCAAAGTGGGGATTTTTTTCTGTTAGGTTCTTATGAAAACCTGAAAATATATTGGGCTTCTCTAATAAAGGTTGCAGAGAAATCACACACACTCAAAATCTGAAACAGTTTTTTCTAATTATCTTTTTAAGTGTACATAATTCTCCAACACTATATCAGAGACAAAATGGAAAATTAAATGGAGAGCCACTGCTATCAGGACAACTTTCCACTAGGTTTATCACAGGGTGTCCAACAGTACCATATTGACTGGACCACCACAAATAAGGCTCTAGTCTTGAAGAGATGAAACATGCAAAGTGGATGCTATGAATTTTTTGCCATCAAACTTCCTGTGATGTAATTTCACACTCATGTTTCATTTTTTAAAAATGTTATCGAACTATTACTGCCAAAAAGGACAGTGTCATAATTCTAAAAACCTATTATCTTCAGGACCAAGATTGTTATGCTAAAAGCTTGAAGACCTTTCAGAAATCCTCTACTCCTCTACTCATTGCAGAATACCTTATGCCACCAGACTCGAAATTCTAGACCTAGAAAACCTAGAACTACGCCGCCTTTGGTCTGATCTAAGTATAGTATATAAAATTATATACTGCAATGTCCTACCTGTCAATGAATACTTCAGTTTCAACCATAATAATACAAGAGCACACAATAGGCACAAACTCAAGGTAAACCGCACCAAACTTGATTGCAGGAAATACGACTTTAGCAACAGAGAGGACAATGTCTGGAATACCCTACTTGACTCTGTGGTTTCTTCCCCAAACCCCCAAAATTTTAACCTTAGACTGTCTACTATTGATCTCACCCCTTTCCTAAGAGGTCTGTAGGGGGCATGCATAAGCACACCAACATGCCTACCATCCATGTCCTATTGTTTCTTTTTTTTTTCTTATATGTATCCATTTCATGTATTCATAACTATGTTTATACTTATACCTTGTCTTATAATTGCTTGTCAAAATAAATAAATAAATAAACAAACAAACAAATAAACAAATAAATAAAAAAAAGTATTAACCAGATACAAGATCAACTGCAGATGTTGGACACTCTACAAGCAGCCTATGGCCTTGGATGCAAAGTTCATCAAGATAGCTCAATACCAGGGGTCAGGGAACTTTTTTACCTCTTACCCCCCAAAAAATTTATAAACGCAGACGTTACCCCTCCCGGCCTCTCCCCGTCCCCGGCCACCTCAGGCTGCTGACACATAATTTGGAGGTCGAGGCGGGAGGAGGTGCCCTCCCCCCCCCCCGCGGCTGGGAAGAAGGCGGGATAGCTCGCTCCAGGGAATGAAATGTCACCAGGCTTCCCGAGGGCTTCTGGGAATTTTCTCGGGGCCAAGGCGGCAGTTGCAGGTGCCTCTTCGCTTCCTGTGTGCCTGGCAGTGATGAGAGGCTTCGGGGAGGGAGCCGGGCTGGCTGGCTAGTTGGCAGGCAGGCAGGGCCTGGGGGCGAGGAAGCGGGAAGGGAGGATGATATTTGGGAGCCACGGTGACACAAACTGCGCGTGAAAAGCGTGCAGTCATCGCAGCGCGGGGGAAAGCGTCCCTTTTCCCAAAATGCTCTGCCCTATGCCAGAAGCTCGCCTTCCCCTAAAAAACGGGCGGCGCGGCTCTTGCAGAATCTAGCCTGGAGTCATTTCCGACCCAGGAAACAAGGGTGGGGTGGAGGGGATAAATTTGCCTCAAGGGTGTTTTAATAACTGCTGCTATGCCGATAGTTCCGCCATTGGCCAGCGCAACCTCATTACCCCCAGATTTTCACTTTTACCCCATTTGGGGTAATTTACCCCTGTTCCCTGACCACTGCTCAATACAAATAAATTCTGGAAGTGACAGTCCAGCAGCAATCTGGAAGGGAGGCATCAAATTGTCAATACTAATTTAGAAGAACCTCTCCAATTCACCACTGTTATTCATCTTACATTGGCAAATCATTAGCCATGATCTGCTGGCTAAGCCACAAGGGGCTGGGCCTACACAATGTATCCAGCCATAAAACATAACTGATAAATCATTAATAGCTAAACTCTCACAACTGAAATTCACCACGATGTACAAACTCACTTATTTTTGTGATTTGGGGAGTTTTATTAGTTATGCTAAGTTTGTTGATGGAGCTTGTTTTATCTGCCAGGTTGTTTAATGTTCCCTTTTGTATCTCTTAATTTTAAAGGATGAATTAAAATTCTGCCTTATTGTATTTTCATGTGCTATATTTTGTTTGCTTCTTGGACTTGATTCAGAAAGTGTGATAAATATTTGAACAAAATACAATCATGGGTTTATTTTAAAAGTGGTTTTAGTGAAAACTTCATGGGCCCCTTTACTTTGTAAACTTCACCGCTCCCAACAGTGCAACACCCTTACAGTGACCAAATGAAAATTGGCCTGAAGAAGTGAAAAAGCAGAAGGGTTTAACAAAACTCCTCAGAAGAAAGTTGCAGACAAACTTTTGAAGATGAACTGAACACTTCAGATATCTTCATGCTGGGTAGCTCATCTTTATCTCGTTGGAAAGAAGGAGCACATCTCCAGCTTGTGCAGCAGCTCCATTTTTCCCACCAGTCTTTCTATATTTCTCCTATACAAAAGTAGAAGAATGAAACTCAACACACACACACACACACACACACGTCTATTATTTGAGGTTTGATTGGCCTTAAGGAAAACTTTATATATGTCTGCTGATTTTGCATGAATATCTTCCAGTGTTTTAAAAGTAATGTCTAGAGGAGAGACAAGCAGCCTACAGATTCTGAGTTATACACAAAAGTGAAGCACCTGGAGTAGTAAGCATTTTTGCCCACATTTCTCACTGGCTAGTAAAGCACTTTAATCTTCTAAGCAATAAGAAACACTGGTTTCCTCCAGCCATTAGTAATGAAACATCAGGAAAGTCTTCCTATTGGCTTGGTAATAGTTCTACATAGGCCACGGGGAAACCCAACTTCTTCCTTGTTGGTTCATTTGTTAGATTTATCTTCCTTCACTTTGGGGTTCAGACTTCAGAAGACCCATTCAAAAAGTCTATGGAGATTCTCAATCATTCAGGTCATGGTGCTTTTCCAAAAGGCAGCAGGACTTTCTTGGGATTTTTTTTTCCTTGAAAATGTTTTGCTTCTCACCCAGGAATGAGAAGCAAAACATTTTCAAGGGAAAAAAGCCCCCAAGAAAATCTATAGTTAAGCACCTTTGGGACATCCATCCAAAATATGGCTCAGAAGCTGAAATGGTTTGAGGAAGGGTTCAAGAGACACCAATCAGATGATTAGAATGCCAAGTCTCATTTTGGATTTCCGTACGAAGCATTTTCCCACTTGCTCTTTTGTTGATTTCCATGGGTAAAAAAGGGAAGGACATGGGAAAGTACAAAGGAGTGAAAAAAAAAATGGAAGGAACCCTGCTAATGAAGATTCAGCCTCCCAAGCCTTTCAGAGTATGAATAGAAGTTGATGAACAGTTTATTACTGGCATGCGTTATTAGGGGGCATGCATAAGCACACCAACGTACCTACCGTCCCTGTCCTATTGATTCTTTTTATTTTTCTTATATGTATCCATTTCATGTATTCATAAATATGTTTATACTTATACCTATTATCTTGTAAGCAACTGACAAAACAAATAAATAAATAAAATGCTATGTTCTGTCACCATGAGCATCTATTGTTTTGAGATTCTATATCACTACAGAGACTGAAGCTTGGTTTATAAGTAGAGCATAAGCTAGATTCTATTTTTAATCAGGACATGCTTGCAGGTTTTTAAAGACTGCTTGCTGGAGTCTTATTCACTTTGTCTGTGGTTGCCTGACTAAGAGCTTCCCACCACCACCATTACCATCAACTTGCTCTTTGTGCAACTATATTTCCTCCAAAGAGCATAGACAATCCTTCCACAGCTAATTTGGCCCTTGGGTGTTATTCCAGTGTGCCACACATTCATTTAATTTGAGCGGGGGAAGGTGGTTTGGCAATGAAAATGAGTTACATTTGCTAGTTTCTATTGGTTGTGATATAGTCTGCACATATACCAGTCAGTGGTCTTCATTAACTCTGGAAAGTTGGTCAGTGAGGGCAAACTTAAAATTCCTTTACTTAGTTGAACTGAAGGGAAAAGTAAAGATGATTTTGTTCTGTCATTCCTACCAACCAAACATTAAAGCACTTTATTGAAACCTGGGACATTTCTCAAATCTGAAGAGATTAATCTGGCCCCCGTAGCAAAGGGGAGGAAGCTGAAGGTGAAAGAGAAGCAATTACTTTTAAAGATGAATAAAGATACACAGCATTTTGGCAGGGAAACACTGTGAAAGAAACAGAAGGAAATTGTTCTCCTTGTTTGCAATTGTGATCACTGGCCCGGATTAATTAGCCTTGTGACAATTGCAACTCTCTTCTTTCCCAGTTCACGAGATCAGAATTGCAGTACTATTATACACACAACATATACAACCTCCAAGATACAATGGCAGCCACACACTTCCTAATCATTCCTTGGGACCACCAACAGGTATATATGTACTGTAGATCCTAAAAAGGCTGCATCACATCAGACTACCGTTTACAGTATGGTGGTTGAGATTATTGAAGTTCTCAAGTAAACGACAAGGAAACTAGAAAGCAGTTTTGCTACAGCTGAGAAACACAACACATTTCTGAAACCCTTTTCTTCAGCTAGGACTTTTTAATTAGGTTACAAAAGAATGAAATTTCTGGGAATTTTTACCTTTTGATTTTATAATTTATCATCTAATATGTTTGTGGTATCTTCATATCACATGGGGTTGAGTTCTTATGCACTGTGCCAATTTTGTGGCTTATATGATTTCTTTGTTTTCTGTTCTGTTTCTCCCCACCCAGCCACCTCTCTATTTGTTTTAGGGAGAGTCAGTGGCTTAACAAAATAAAAATGTCAAAGGCACAGTTTTGGCCACCAATAAGGAATAAATGAAAGTGCCCAGCATATTATAGGAAAAGCAAGTATCCTGCAGAAGACTCCTAAAGCTGTGTTGACAACTTTAAGATGTGTGGACTTCAACTCCCAGGATTTCCCAGCCAGCTTGCTTTCTCATAGGTTTGTCACAACCAGAAATATGTGGCCCAAACTGACAATGGTACATAAACCACCCAGTTTGTAATCTTCTGAGTTTCTTAATCAAGCAGAGACAAATGTCCAACCAACTGGCCCCCAGGTTACTAAGTCTATAGAAGAGCCATTTTTGCTTCCATCTGAACAATTTATCTGACTAAATGACGTCAACCCTGAATTATATCAAGTGTGGAATGGTACCAAAATAAAAGAAAAGGGGCATGCTGTTCTAAACTCTTTAATTCTCGATGCTTTGAATCTTAACGTTTTCTTCCCATTCAGTCAAGTTAGCTTGCCACCAAGAATGCTGTACGGTACTCATAAAGAAAACTTTGAACATGTATCCTAACCTAGACTGTGTCAAGTGGATAGCAATAGCATTTAAACTTACTGTATATACCGCATCACAGTGCTTTACAGCCCTCTGAAAGTTGTTATATTGCCCCCAACAATCTGGGTCCTCATTTTACTGACCTTGGAAGGATGGAAGGCTGAGTCAACCAGTGAGAACTGAACTGCCAGCAGTCAGCAGAAGTAGCCTGCACCACAGCTCTAGCTAGTCTTGTGCTAGCTAGAGATTTGTTTGTATCTACTTAAAGTGGCAACCACCATTTAGTTTCCACATATGGCTTTGGATTTCAGAATTGGTGCAAATGCATTATAGATTTAATAAACCAGACTATAGCCTGTCCACATTCAAAGTCATTAGGATAATGTTCTTATTGTATGGCTAATAAACAACATTTGTTCCAGTTCCCTCAATATAAACTATTTAATTTTCAAGGACTTGATAATCAATCACTTGTCAATCCAGCCTGTGACTTTTGCAAGGCAGCATAGCCCAAAATGCTTTGCTTTCTGAGGTAATAGGCCAACACCAATTCCCACCCTTCCACTGAAGAATTAAATCTTATTGAATTACTGGCAATCAAAAAAATTTCAGCCTTCTATTTAAGGACAGCAGGCTAGTTGAACAAATCTGAAACTAGCCATGTACTTACATCAGTTCTGGCTTCCAATCCAATGTTTCACAGTTCCTTTTTGTTGGATCACGGGAAAAGAGACTCGAGACCAGTGTGACTTTCAGCTCTTTATTTAGTTCTTGAAATCTGTCTTAACCATGGAGCCGCAGCAGCCTCTTTTATTGCCGGCTGCTCGCGGCTAGTGGCCAATGACGGCTCCTTGAATCTCCCGCTGTCTAGCCGGACCAATTGTAGGGTAGTACTATGGTCCAATCAGAAGAGGGTAAATGCGCCAATCAGCAAGCTGTATTGGTGGCCAAACAGATTGCAGGATCTCAAGTATGTTAATATAGAACACTTTTCCCAACATGTCTTCAGGCAGCTGCCTTGATGAGCCAAATAGTCACCTTATGACAAAAGAACATATTTAATAAATTAATAAATGACACCAGTCCAGCAAAATCCTGAGTTTTTACTTTTAAAGAATCTTGATGATTTCTTTGTATCTGTAGCAAGCTATGGCAACAGCCACTAATTTCATATTCTGTTAAAAACACATGAATGGAAGTAGGTGGTAAGCTGATATAGATATCGATATATAGAGTATGTGTGTGTGTATTCTGTCATATTGTGATGAAAATTGGAGCTATCAGCTCTTGGCTGGCAATTTGCTTTTTATTGATAGTTAATCAGCAGTAGGAATTAGCAAAGACAAGACAGCCATTATTATAAAGATCCACCAATTCTATAAGTCCCTTTTGCTGAATATTTTCTTTATGAAATAGTGATCTCATCTTCTGTGCGTGCATCTGTTAGTATACATTAGATTTTCAAATTCATTCAGGAGATGTCAGCCTACAACTTTTCCCACACTTACGTTCTTTAGATAGAGTTGGGTGACAGGAACATCTAGAATCTACACCAATATGCTTTCAGCTTCTCGGGCCATATAATTAAACATCAGATCACTGAACAGACTGGCATTTATATGGTGTTACAAGTGGCCTGATCCAACGTCAGCCAACCCCACTGCAATCTTGAGTTGAAATTGTCTATAATTAGGGAAATTAGAATTCTAAATTCTAAGGGCAGCAAATATTTTTCCTCTGCTTTTACTCTTTAGAACAGTGTTGCTTTTCATTATATCCTCAGTAAACCACCTCATCAGATAATGATATCGCACAATATCAATTTGAAATGAGATGTTTGTTGTTCTGAATAATTGAGTATATGCTTCCAGTTTTAATTGGTCATTAGTTTCTGGTGGGTTTGGGCCAAAATGAATGCGATTAATCATTCTCTGTGCCTCCAATTATCAGACAGCATGTCAGATCAGGAGACAGCTATTGATGATGTTACATAGTAATGCAATGGATTTATTATGAATTCTTTTGATAAGATTAAACATTACTCTTCCCCTATTGTATCTGTCTGCTTTCTAAATTGCATGCCTCTCAATGCCATCTTCTTATAACTTATTGTATTCTCAACTACGATTGATTGTATCTATAAAAATGGTGCTATATTAAATATTTATTAAATAAATATGTAAATACCTAGCCGGGTACATGTGCCACAGGGATCATTAAAGAACAGAGAGATAGGCAACCCTGGGCTGCATGAAGAATTGAACTAGCCCTATTAGGCACAACACAGCCCATAAGACAATTGTCTTGAAATGTCATAAAAGGGCAGCAGAACGCTAGCTGTTAAATGACATAAGTCTTGTACTTAGTGCTATTCTGGCCTTTAAGTTTCCAAAATAACAAGGCTATGGATATATTCTATATTGACTGGGAAAAAAACAGGAGTAAAGAACAGTACAGTTAGTGCTCAACTTACAACAGTTCAATTAGTAACTATTCAAAGTTAACACAGCACTGAAAAAGTGACTTATGACTGTTTTTCATACTTACGACCATTGCAGCATCCCGATCAAAATTCAGACACTTGGCAACCGATCGGATTTAACGAGGATTGCAGTGTCCCAGAGTCATGTGATCATCTTTAGTAACCTTCTGACAAGCAAAGTCAATGGAGAAGCCAGATTCCCTCAACAACACTTAACTAACTTAACAACTGCAGGGATTCATTTAACAACTGTGGCAAGAAAGTCTGTAAAATGGGCAAAACTCGCATAACAAATGTCTCACTTAGAAACAAAATGTTTGGGCTCTGTTGTGGTCATATAGTTGAGGGCTACCTGTAAATGTAGCCCTAACTCAGGCTGCAATGTGTTATGAGTCGGCAGTACAAATTGCCTCACTTGTATGTTCAGGAGTGGGATTCAACCGGTGTTACTACCAGTTCGGTAACTATGTTTTGTGTGTGTAGAAAAACCTTAAGCTGTGCTGCCCAGACAGCTGAAAAGCGTTGCGCGTGTGTGCGCATTTGAAAAGCCTCTTTTTTCCTGCCTTTTCAACCGCAGCTGTGCCACACAAACAGGGGTGGGACTCACACTTTTAACAACCGGTTCTGTGGGTGTGGCTTGGTAATCATGTGACTGGGTGGGCGTGGCTTGGTGGTCATGTTATTGGCTGGGCATAGCCCACTCAATATCACCCACATCGGGGCACGTATCTCCTCGCCTGGTCTCTCCTGATTGTAGGGATGCTGCAATAGTCGTAAGTGTGACAAATGGTCATAAGTCACTTTATTCAGTGCCATTATAACTTTGAATGATCACTCCACACAAGCAAAGTACCAGCAAAGGAGGGGGAAAAAACTCCAGAGAAGTTCCTGAGACAGGAAGTCTAGTCCTGCCAAGAATGTAATAAGGGTTAACGGAGAGGCAGTTTCTGTAAGCAACACCAGAATGTTTCCTTCCTGCCTTCCTTACAGGATTAGGCCAGTAATTTCTTCTAACAACTGGTTCTCCAAACTGCTTCGAATGTTAACAACTGATTCTAGCGAATAGGTGCGAACTAGTAGAATCCCACCCCTGCGCGCAAAGCAGCTGAGGTTGAAAAAGCAGGAAATAAAAGTCAGGTAAGAGCCCAGGCAGGCAGGTGGGCCAAACAGCAGCAAACAGAACCGGTTTGGTGTCTGCTGCTCTTCAAAGCTACCGGTTCTTTAGAACTGGGCAGAACCGGTAGCATCCCACCCGTGTATGTTGCATGCAAGTCCCATTCTTCTGCAGGTCTTGCAATTGTAACTGCACAAGTGATAACAAGGAGTAAAACTAGAGGAAGAACGTTGGTTGTCCTTGCTGATGTTGCAAAGCAGCTATTGCCTGCTCACTTTAACTCTTAATTTCAAACTGCCTACAGAGGCATATGAAAAATGTAGTAAACATAGTGCCCAATTTACAACAGTTCATTTAGTGACTGTTCAAAGTTACAACAGCACTAAAAAAGGTAACTTATGACTGTTTTTCACACTGAATCCCCATGGTCACATGATCCAAATTCGGATGCTTGTCAACTGACTCATATTTATGATGATTGTGGTCATGTGATCACTTTTTGTGACCTTCTGACAAGCAAAGTCAATGGGGAAGCCTGCTTCATCTAACCGTGTTACTACAGTGGTGGGGCAGCGGTCGCTCATGTGGTAAGATGTTGGGCCTGTGCACTGCTGAGGTCGGAAGCTCGGTGGTTCGATTCCTGTGAGCAATTAAACTGAGGAGGGACAAGAAAGGAGCCTCGCCCAACTGTCTACCGGCATTCAGGCATCCTATGGGTAAATTAACACCACCCAATAAAATTCCTTTCACAGAGGCAGCCACCTCGGTGATCCCTGGTTAACATGTACCATACGCTAAATAAATAAACTACAGTGATTTACTGAACAACTGTGGCATGAAAAATCATAAAATGGGCAAAAATTCACTTAAAAATGTTTCACCTAGCAACAGAAATTTTGGACTTAATTGTGGTTGTAACTCAAGAACTACCTGTATTATGTTAGCCCCTTTTGTTGTTGAGAGTTTACATGTTGTGGTAAATTCAGTCCTCTCACAGGGGATATCTAGAGTTCAGAAAGACAATATCAGTATAGCTACAACCTGATGCAGAGGAAAGTCCTATGCTGGAGGAAATAACCAGTGGAACAGCTTGCCTACAGAAGTTGTGGGTGTTTCATCACTGGAGGCTTTTAAGAAGAGACTGGACAGTCACTTGTCTGAAATGATATAGGCTCTCTGCTTGAGCAGGGGGCTGGACTAGAAGACCTCCAAGGTCCCTTCCAGTTAGTTCTATTCTGATTGATTGATTGATTGATTGATTACTTTAAACTTCTGCCTAAAGAAAAGAAGGCATGTAATAATAATATGGTTCAAGATGTGGATGGATTCCACCTGACTTTGGGGGAGGAAGTGATATAAGGGGTGCCATTCCCATGTAAAGGTTTTTATTCCATGTACAATTAGAGAACCAGCTGTGGTTAAAGTTGCCATTAATGACATGCCTTTTAAAAAGCTACGCTGTAGGAGGACACGTTAAGACTATGGCAACCCAACATCAGAAAGAATCTAGTAGCACAACTAATACAATTTTGGTCATAGGCACAAGCTTTTTTGGCTGCAGTTCATTTCATCAGATGCATAGATTGGCAATGTAGATTTAAATTAGGGTGAAGTAGAAAGGGGAAAAACAGGTTGTTTATGCAGGTGCAGATGGCTTTATGAGACAGGTTACAAGCACTCTATCAATTAATAACTGTAATATGCTTTTTTAAAAAGCATTGCCTAGACATTTTGATGTATGTCACTTCAACAATTTCTCACTCAACCATCATACCATTTTTTCCAAAGCAGCCATTTTCAGAACTATAATAGAGTGTTCTGAGAGGGTGAAATGCTCTAATATTACCTTGCCCTTTGATATAAAGTGGAAAAGACACAGCCAGAAAATGCTGATCAAATGCTACCTTTTATAACTAGTGAGATCACATGGCTCCACTGGATTTAATATGACCTATTCTTTTGGAAGCTGCCATTCATGCAAGGGCTTTTCCAAGTCCTGTTTATTGGGAGTCCTTTAAATAGGGATGCCAAGGATAGAGAGTATTCTGGGCAAGGCAGTCTCTAGCCCAGGGGTCTCCAATCTTGGCAACTTTACAACTTGTGGACTTCAACTCCCAGAATTCCTCAGCCAGCCAACCTTAAAGCTTCTGGACTTCAACTCCCAGAATTCCACAGCCAGCCAACCTTAAGACTTATGGACTTTGACTCCCAGAATTCCTGGCTGGCTGAGGAATTCTGGGAGTTGGAGTCCACAAGTCTTAAAGTTGTCAAGGTTGGAGACCCCTGCTCTAACCCTGTTCTCTATATACACTAACTGTGAACTCATTTTCCGAATGCTGATGCCACAAGTGAGCAGTACCCACACACAAGGAGAAACCTAACATTAGGAGACATGTTACTCTTCACATTCCTGCACAATGCCCAGCCTTAAGCTGCTTGTCTCAAGATTTAGTACAGTTCCTGGGTTCTCTTGCTTGAGTTAACTGTAGCAAAAAACGAAGCTTTATTCGCAAAGTCAGAAGTCCAGCAGTTCAACCTTTAAAGTCTTTTTCTTTTGTATGTTATTGCCTACAGCTATCAGGCTCCTGACACATCAGCTTCTTCTCAGGGTCAGGAAAGTTTTTAATTGGGGAAGAGGAGAGATCGAGAGAGGGAGGGAGAGAGGGAGAGAGAGAACTTCAATCAACTGTGTGCATGAAGATTACTATTTTCTGCACACTCACAATACCTCCCAGAGTTCGCCTAGCAGTGTGTATGGGGCTGCCAGAAGAGGGTCAGGGCTTTAGGGCACTCCTCCTCCTCCTCCTCCTCCTCCTTCTCAGAGCTTTGTCTGAGATCACTCCACATTTCTCTGGTACGTCATTGGCCACTGGGAGCTGATACCATTGCAGTGTCATTCAAATTGTTCGCCTGCAGGTTGTTTCAGTATAAGACATAAAGCTCTGCCTGCCTGCTTGCCTGCCCTGTTCTGCCTCTTTTCCTTCCGTTCTTCTCTTTCTTGCCAAAAGTTTTTGGATAAGAGAGCCAAGTCAGCTGTTTCACAGATGATCCTGAAGAACTAAAAATAGTAAATAACAAGGAAAGCATCTTCCTTTCTATTTATTTACTTTAGTTTGTCAAGCATGTATGAGAAAACAAGTATGATCTAAACATATAAGTATAAACAGGTATAAGTATATACATAATAATAAAGGAGTACAAATAAATGGGAACAGTAGGACAGGGACGGTAAGGCATGCTGGTGCACTTATGCATGCCCCCCCCCCTTACAGACCTCTTAAGAATGGAGTGAGGTCCACAGTAGACAGTTTGGTCTGAGGATGTAACAACAGAATCAGGTAGTGACTTCCAGGCATTGACCATTCTCTTGCTGAAGTCGTATTTTCTGCAATTTGGAGTTTGGAGTGGTTTACCTTGAGTTTGTATTGATTGTTTGCTCGTGTGTTTTTGTGCTTGAAGCTGAAGTAGTCATTGACAGGTAGGATGTTGTAGCAAACAATTTTGTGTACTAAGCTTAGATCAGACCGTAGGCGGCATAGTTCTAAGTTGTCTAGGTCCAAAATTTCAAGCCTGGTGGCATAAGATAATCTATTGCGGGCTGAGGAGTAGAGAACTCTTCTCATGAAATACCTCTGGACTCGTTCAATTGTATTAATGTCCATTATACAGTGTGGATTCCAGGCAGATGAGTATAACTGTATAATTCCTATATTGTCTTGTTACACACACAGAGGTGTCTCACATCTCTGTGTGTTACACACAGAGAGACACTTACACACATCTTGATATGAATTATATATTTTTTAAAGTGGCAGCAAACAAGAAATGAAAGTAGAGAAGGCTGGGCATCACTTTTAATACAACCATGCCTTTCCTGGTCTTCAACAATATGGACTGTTAAGGCTGCTAGGAGAAAGTCCGGCTGCCATTTAGAAAGGGACTAGAGTAGGCTGCCTTCTTAAGGATGGCAAAGGGGAGAAAAGAAGTAGTTCTTCAGTAGTTCTCACTACTTTTTAAATTTAATTCCAATGGGAGGCGTTCAGTCCGGGAGGGAACAAACAACACAGAGAAAGAAAGCTAACTTCTGTAAGTGGCTACACAAACATGTCCGTGTTGCGGTGGTAAAGCTAAGAAAAGAAATAATGGAAATAAAGCAGCACTTTCAAAATGAGTATAAGTTGACTGAAGAACAGGAAGGATATTTTTTTTCTGTTGAGGGCTGCATTCCCTTGGGAATATTCAGCCAGAGGCAATGGGCCAGCCGCGGGGGGAGCCAAATCTAAAAATGGGTGGCATGTTCTCTCTCTCCTCCCCTTTTCCTTAATTCAATTTTTGTCCCACTTTTGTAGTCTGGAAACTCTTTTCTCTCCCACCCTTTTTTTTCCATTTCTGCTCTTCCCGTGTTTCTCGTTTCTGCTTCTTTTTTTTTTTTTGATACCCACCTCCTCTCTTCTCTTCTCTCTTTTCCTCCTCCCCAGGAAGCTTCTTAGGAGGAGAAGGCTTGCTTTGCCAGATCTCTCAACCACCTGTTTGCTGACTGCTTTGCAAATGAGATCAAGCCTGCTTGGGCCACCAGGTTCCATGCTGCTCTTCCTCATTCGATAAGGGTATCCCAGAGACAGTCTTGAGTCCACCAGGCTAAGATTAACCACATCCCAAGCTGCATGCATCAACTAGTGACAAAATAGGCTTTGTCTACTAGGGAACATATATTCTGTTAAAGAAGCTTGTCGACTGCAATCCTGGGAGAAGAGACAAAGCAATGGTGGTATTAGGTTGGTTCGCAACGGATCGGGCGAACCGGTAGCAGGGATTTGACGTGGGTCGCTGAACCGGTGGTAAGTTCTGGTTGGCCACGCCTCCCCCACACCCGGTCGTCCTCCCACCCGATGTTCGCTCACCCCGCCCGCCTGCCTGACATTTGCCTAAGGTATTTCTTTTTTTCCCTCTCGATAATCAGCTGTACAGAGATCAACTGTGCCGGGATTCCTCTTGCTGAGGCCCAGGAAGGCAAAAAATGGAGGGAAGAGCTCAGCCTCCCCACTCCATTTTTTGCCTTCTGGAGCCCCAGGGGAGCCTTAGGGGAGCAAAAACACCCCCCAGAGGCTTCTGTGTGTCTAGGAAGCTCCCAAAACGGAGCTTGGAGGGGTGCTGCGTGCCCCTCCCATGCTCTGTTCCTTTTCTTCCTGAACCCCAGAGGAGACTTGGGGGAGCAAAAAGGCTCCCCAGAGGCTTCTCTGAGGCTAGGAAGCTCCCAAAACGGAGCTTGCAGGAGTGCTGCATGCCCCTCCCATGCTCTGTCCCTTTTCCTCCTGAGCCCCAGAGGAGTCTCAGGGAAGCAAATAAGCCCCCCCCCCCGAGGGAAACAGTTAATCTGCAAAAGGCAGTGTCTGAAAGCCTTAGCACACTTACTTAGACAGGTAAATCACAAATTATTTTATAGTCAAATCAATTTGTTTGTGGAGTGGGGTTTCTTTGTGGTCCAGCAGCTCCCATGCAACTATGTTTGCCCCTTTCTTTCCATTCTTCTCCCCCTCTTGTAGGAAATGTTACATATGTGGAGGTGGGGTTTTAAATAGCATCATCTCTTCTTGATAAAGTACATTCATTTTAATGTGGCCTGCCAGCACTCATCAGAAATATAAGTACAT
Organism: Pseudonaja textilis; assembly: GCF_900518735.1. The sequence goes on from NW_020769313.1 coordinate 5,384,046, forward strand.
ACTTGGACAGGAAATAGTTGCTTGCCAGGAGTACAGTTTGCAGCAGGCAAAAACCGTATTTACTAATTCAGAATTTATGTTAGGACCAGTGGTGGGATTCAAATATTTTTGCCACTGGTTTGATGGGTGTGGCTTGGTGGGCGCGCTTTGCGCACGTGCATACACTTTGCATGCATACGTGTGCCTGCCAAGCATGCACTTTGCGCAGGCACAGAGGCATTTGCACAGGTGCAGAGATGTTCTAACTCATCTCCTGCAAGCCTGCACGATCCCGGTCGCTTCAGCAGCTGCTGCGTGGCACTATTCTGTGCTGCACAAAGCAGCTACACTTCAAATTCCGTGGATAAAGGTGAGTATGGGAGGCTGGGCAGACAGGTAGGCCCAACAGCAGAGTGGCAGAGAGAACTAGTTTTCCGCTGCTCATCGCTGCTACCAGCTCGCCAGAACCGGGCAGAACCGGTCGAATACCACCACTGGTTAGTACATATAAATACATACTTTACAAACAGAAAAAAACAGCTGCACATACGGCAGTTTGCTATCCATCATCACAAAATTCATCTGTAAGCTATGTCCTATTCTAGACCTTCTAAGCCAGAGGTCCCCAAACTTGGCAACTTTAAGACTTGTGGACTTCAACTCCCAGAATTCTCCAGTTAGAGCTGGCTGGAGAATTCTGGGAGTTGAAGTCCACAAATCTTAAAGTTGCCAAGTTTGGGAACCCCTGTTCTAAGCAGTGGTGGTATGCTACCAATTCAGCCCAGTCGGCCAAACCCGTAGTAAAAAAAGCCTCCCACCAACTGAGAGGATCAGCTGACAGGAGAAAGAAGAGAAAATCGCAGGATCAGCACTCCCACCTTCCCCTGTGCTTTCCTCTTCTTTATCCTCTCAGCTGATTGGCACTGCAGCTAGTGTGGGGAAAACTACCCTACCCACTCCCCTAACTACACTATTCCAATCACAACTGGCCTTAATTGCAAGCTACTCATTGTAAGAAGCCTTGTAAACAAAATATCTGAATTTCTCCTCTCACTAAATATGGCTAAATTCGACATCATATTTGTCTGTGAAACATGGCTCAATGCAACTCTCCCTGACTCCATTACCACAATAAGAGACTATCATGTTTACCAATCAGTTCATGAAATCCATAGAGGAGGTGGTGTTGCTATCTTTTAGAAAAAGTCCCTACATCTAAAAAGACATCCAAGTTACCCAGGAGCTTGCTCTTCCTAAAACCATCATCTGTGAACTGTCCTTAAATATCACACTTCGGTTCTTACTATGTTACAGAGCCCCTGATTATAACATTGAACATGCAAACAAACTAAATGCACCACTAACATGGGCAGCATCCTGCCCACACCCTTTTATCTTTCTTGGTGACTTCAATTTACCTCGTATTAACTGGACCCTTAACGAATGTACAACTGAACCCACACATGCAACCTTGTACAATGCAGTAACAAGTCTGGGACTAGAACAACTAGTAACCAACAACACTAGACTTAACAATTGCCTCGATCTCATCTTCTGCAATAGTTTGAATTCAATTTACGGAATACAAATTAAAGAACCCTTTTCCAACAGTGACTACAACATGATTGACTTTTGTCTCAACATACGTCCACACAAAAATCATCACAATGATGGAATCCCCAATTATAACTTCAAAAAAGGCAGCTATGATCTTATAAACAATGATCTCTCATCCCTTGATTGGCAATTTCTATTCACTGGATGCAATACTGTAGAAGACCATTATAACATATTTTTACTTGAAGTCAAAAGAGTCATCAAACTATATGTACCATTAACAACTCCCAAAACCAGAGAAAACAAATTACCCATAACAATAAGGAAGTTTCAATCCAAAAAGAAATCACTTTGGGGGAAAAACAAATCTGGTCATGTTGCCAACTTCAAAAGCCAATACAAAAATGTATGCCACCAGATAAAGACCGAATGCACCAATTATCACATTAAACAAGAAGAAAACCTTCTACGCACCAATTCCACCCACTCTTTCTACAATTTTGTAAACAACAAACTAAAAGACTCAAGGTCCATCCCACCCCTGAAAGGACCTAATGGCAAAGACTGCAACAACGACACTATTAAAGCCAACCTCTTTAACACATTCTTTGGCTCAGTATTTGTAAACAGCAGTGGATCATGCCCAGTATTTCCTAGTCAAATCAGAGACAACTGCAACAATCTAATATATATTAAGTTTACAGAAGACAATGTTGAAAAAGCACTACGCAATCTAAAACCATCTCTATCTATTGGACCGGACGGAATATGTGCCTACTTCTGAAAAAAGCTACCCACTGCCATAGCCAAACCTCTAAGCATAATCTTTGAAAAAATTTTCAGGACCAGCTCCTGGCCAAAACTATGGTCACAAACCATGGTCATCCCCATCTGCAAAAAGGGAGACCCCAGCCTAGTTGAAAATTACAGACCAATCTCTTTATGCTGCATCACCTGTAAAGTCATGGAATCAATTATTAACCAACCCATCATCCTCCACTTAGAAACCAACAACCTACTCTCTAATAAACAATTTGGTTTTAGGAAAAAACTATCATGTAATCTGCAGCTCTTACACTGCAAAAACATATGGACTACACAACTTGATCAGGGCAAAACAATAGACACAATCTACATAGATTTCTGTAAAGCCTTTGATTCAGTGGTACATGACAAACTACTCCTAAAACTAAAATCTTATGGTATCTCTGGACAACTGCATAACTGGATAGAAGCATTCCTGTCAAACAGACAACAAATGGTCAAAATTGGGAGTGTCCTATCAAATTCTGTACCTGTCAATAGTGGTGTCCCCCAAGGCAATGTTCTAGAACCAACTCTTTTCATACTCTACATAAATGACCTCTGTGATCATATTAAGAGCAACTGCGTTCTCTTCACTGATGATCTAAAGCTATTCAACACCACAGACAATACTGCTACCCTTCAAAAAGACCTTGACTATGTATCAGAATGGTCAATCAAATGGCAACTTCTAATCTCAGCAAATAAATGCTCTGTCCTACATATTGGCAAAAAAAATCAGAAAATAAAATACAGGCTGAATAGTCAAGACCTTGTTGATGATCCAAACTCTTTCAAGGATCTTGGAGTACTCATCTCTAATGATCTAAGTGCTAGGGCCCACTATAACTACATAGCCAAAAAGGTGTTAAGAGTTGTTAACCTAATCTTACGTAGCTTTTTCTCTGGTAATATCACACTAACTAGAGCATACAAAACATTTGCTAGACCAATACTCGAATACAACTGATCAGTCTGGAACCAACATTACGTATCTGATATTAACACAGTTGAGAAAGTCCAGAAATATTTCACAAGAAGAGTTCTTCACTCCTCTACTCGTTGCAGAATACTTTATGCCACCAGACTTGAAATTCTAGAACTAGAAAACCTTGAATTACGCCACTTTCGGTCCGATCTAAATATAGTATATAAAATCATACATTGCAATGTCCTACCTGTCAATGAATGCTTCAGCTTCAACCCTAACAACACAAGAGCAAACAATCGATAGAAAATCAAGGTTAATCGCACCAAATTTGATTGCAGGAAATACAATTTCAGCAACAGAGTGGTCAATGTCTGGAATACTCTACCTGACTCTGTGGTTTCTTCTCCAAACCCCCAAAACTTTAACCTTAGACTGTCTACTATTGACGTCACCCCTTTCCTAAGAGGTCTGTAGGGGCCGTGCATAAGCGCACCAACATGCCTACCATCCCTGTCCTATTGTTTCTTTTTTTTTTCTTATATGTATCCATATATTCATAACTATGTTTTTACTTATACCTTTAAAAAAGATGATCACCAAACTGGTAGTGGAATAGGTAGGATCCTACTGCTGCTTCTAAGTATAATAATCTTCAATAAGCTCTCCAAAACTGCAGCGTTCTGAAAAACAATATAAGGCATGTTCTACAAATACTGCCCAGGATTAAAAGATATTATGATAACATAGGCTATATTCCATTGCCCTTCAGCAACAATGGTTTATTGCTTGACTTTAGCAGAATTCTCTAAAACTGACTTTTCCTTCTATTTTAGGACTGAAAATCCAGACGTTTACACAGATTTTCCAGAGTAGAAATATTTCTGTTTTGGAACAAATTAAGAGTTCAACAGGGATCAAGTGTTTCAAACAGGGGAACCCTAGGAGTTCCTCCAACAAGATCTCCACCACCACCACCCCATCTCAAATTGCAATGTGTTACATTAGCAAGAATCATCCTCCAATTCAAATTGAAAGTCTTTTAAAGCCATTTTTATTTTAGGGATGACATTTTCTTTCATGAGAAAAAAAAATATTTTCCTCTTCCCTGTTCTGTAGCAATTCCTTTTAAGAGTTAAAAACAAATAATAATCCTTGACCCATAATATGGTAATTCTGACAAATCTAATTTTAAGCATAATTAAATGAAATGGTAGGAAGTAATTAAAATTATATATATATACACCAGTAGTAAACAATGCCTTGAGAATTGGAGAGGGGAGTTAGATATGTGTAAGAATCATATCATATATGAGAGAGATACAGCTAGGTTGCATAAGTAAGTTATGAGTTCATATAGTAAAAATAATTTGCATGCCACATTGGATGCAGCTGATATATGTATAATATTAATCCTAAGCACTGTAAAATTGATACTAATAAGTGTGAAGTTTCCACTACAATCATGGGGAAAACCCATGTTTTTATACATAGGATACAATCAAGAACCAGCAAAATTGCAGACAATGTATAGCTGTCTTCAGTGATTGTTGAACTATTTCATAGAACAAGCAGGCTGAACCAAACCCACCATCTGATATATGCCATATGTGCCTCCAGTACTCAATCCCAATATAGAAAAGGGAATGGAAGGAAATGTTGCCATGACAATACTTTCACAAGACTTCAAATTGATTCTACTCACACTACCATAATGACCAGACTTGATATCAACATTTTAACTATTACATTTGCTCAAATATTTCTTTATTCGCAGAAGTTAATTTCCAAAGAAAGCTTATGATGATCAGGTAGCAAAAGACTGTGTGTTATCCATTACTGTTCCCAATGAGTCCCGATGAGCTTATTATAGAAATGGCTCTATCATAAAATCAATATTTAAACTAACTAACGGCACAAGAAATGTTGCAGCAAGAAAATGGATGGAAAATGGAAAATCTTCCTACAGTATTATTAAACATTCTCACAGTTCATGTGCCAAAGGGCATTTAAAAATTATCTGTCTGTCTGTCTATCTAATCTATCCAATTTAGACAGCCACATGTCTCACTAGGGCAATCCTGGGCAACAGACAGCAAATTAAAATTTTAAAAAGACAGCAAAGAATTGAAAATAATGTTTAAAAAAAAAGATTCAATATCAATGGACAGCTTATAAAACATCTCTAAATTCCCCTACACACACACACCCAAAAGTCCGTTTAATGATTTATCAATATATTTTTCCAATATCTTTTTAAATTTGAAACAGATCTAATGCTGTCTTGTATAGGGGCATTTTTTATAAAGTATTCTTTCTGCCAATCCATGTATCTCAAAAATAAGAACTGCTATAGAATTGTCGTGTTTGTGTCTTGTATGAAATTTTGTACTGATGTCTCCTGAAATAATTGATTTTAAAATCAAAGCTATCTGGTACAGTAATTGTGGCAGCAGATTTCTTAGTTCCTGAAAATTTCCCACTACTTATTTGTTTAGTGTAATTATCAGTTATTTTCAGGACGCAGATCCATTGCTGATTTGTCCCCTTTATACCTTGAAGTGCCCCCAAGTACCTTGAAGTCCCCTTTATACCTTGAAGTGCCCCCAAGTACCTTGAAGTGCTGCAGAAATGGTTACATGGCTACGTTGAAGATATTAGAATCTATTACATGAAAGTAAAAATTGTAATAAATTTGTCACTCTTCAAGGCATCACAAGGTTCTTTTTGAAAATAACAGATGTATTGCTCTGTTTTTGTTCATTTTTCCAATAATCCTCATGGCAAATATTCTGAAATTTCATACAAGAGAACTCAAATGATGCCAACCTATCACAATTTGTGATTTTGAAATCCACTTTTATAAGCATATCATTTAAGTCTAATGATTGGAGCCATAGGTGTGTGCAGCTAGGCCTGTTCACCTGTGCAGAGTGAAAGAAAAATTACAATGATGCAAACCCTGCCCTTACACACTTGCAGCTGATGCCAGACAGAAGTATTTAAAAATCACTGGATGTTAAGTGATTCACTGCAGATTCCTATGACTTGAGCTTAGAGCAGGGGTGTCCAACTCGTTTTCATTGAGGGCCGCATCGGAGTTGTGTTTGACCTTGGAGGGCCGGGATGGCCGTGGCCAGAGTGGGCATGGCCAGTTCGATATCACTCATGTTGGGATGCCTGTGGTGTCCCGAGCACTCCGCCAGCAAAACGGGCTCCTGAGCTCCGTTTTTGGCTAGAACTGCCTCCTGCAACTCTCTGCTAGAACCCTCCCAAGCTCCGTTTTCACTGGCAGAGACGCCGCAGGCCAGTCCTTCGCTGTTTCCAGGGCAGCCCTGTGGGCCAGACCTAAGCACCCTGTGGGCTGGATCCAGCCCCCAGGTCTTGAGTTTGACACCCCTGGCTTAGGGGAAAGTGGTAGGGAGCTGGGATCTAACATCATGGTCAGGATTCCATCCTTATTTTGTATGACAGGGGAAAAAAATCAGAAATATTATTTTAAAAAATAAATAGTAGTTTTGGGGTATTGGAACAGACTGCTCCTCACTTACTGTGAAATGCATTTCTATCATTGGAGATGCAAGGGGAGAGCGGTGGCTCACATGCTTAGGATGCTGGATTGATAATTAGCAAGCCCACATTCAAGATCCAAGCACTGCTACATAGTGGGTGACTTCTGTCCTTTGCTCCAGCTCTTGCCAACCTAGCAGTTCTAAAGCAAAGCAAGTAGAAAGGTAAGTCAGTAGGCACATTAATGGGAACATGAAATGAGCCCCAATTGGGTATCCCCAGGCAACGGTGATGTCACCAGCTAATCCTTTCAACCCAGAAGCACCTTAGGTGCTTCCAACAAGAATGGGATGGGGGGAGGATGGAGACACACAAATAGATTTTCCCCCATATTCCAGTTGTTTCTAACCTGATGCCCACCAGATGTGGTACATAACAGCCATGAGGACTAGTTATTTGGGAAGTGGTAGTCAAACACATTTGATGGGGAAATTAAAGAAAGATGGAATAGAAGGTGAAATTCAATTGTGCCTATGCATTGATAGAAAACATCTGCCAGCAACTTCCTACATTCTCTGTGCTGTGTTGTTGCACTGCCCAGCAAATTTTTTTGTTCTTACTTTGCATCACTCCAATCCTTTTAATCTAATTTTCCATGCCTAATGTGGATTGGCCTGTAACCGTTCAGTTCACAGCCACTTAAATCCTGAAATTCTCTGGTGCTTAGCCAAGTCTGGGTGCAACCTGATCCAGAGGAACCCAGAATTCCTCGTGGGAATTAAGCCTCTGGGAAATCCTTCATTGGAAGATGCGCTCATCAGGCACCACCAGCTAAAAATTACAACTCTTCTTGCTTTACCTTGCTATTCTATTTATAGCAACCAACATCTGTTTTGAGCCGAAAGGATCATCATATGCATTTCCACTGTGTCACAAGTGAGTCCTTTTAGTTTGTCCTTGCTATGAAACAATACACTTGTTTAGTCTATTAAAAAGCTGCTGTGGCGCAAGTTAAGCTGCCTATAAAATGGAGTTCAAATATGCATTGCATTTCAAGGACGTGGATTAGACTTCACCTCAAATGCTTCTCATCAAAGCTTGTACACATAGTCCTTGTGTAGTAACCATAATTGGGACCACCAACTTAGTCATGAAACAAATAGTAAGCCCAGTTGTGAAACCACTGCACTTCCTATTGCACTTCTGCTTTTTTTTTTTTTACAGATCCATGAAGATCAATGATTGGCTGTATAGTTATTTTTTTGTCATTGTCAAAACTATGAATCATCATTAAATGAGGCAGTCAGTAAATGAGGACTGGCTGTATCATGTTCTAGCATGTTCTAATATGGAGAAATTATCATAGGTGGGAGTTCTATAGGCCGTATGGACTTCCATGACCCCGTTACCTCCCTATAAGCCAGAGGTGTCAAACTCAAGGCCTGGGGGCTGGATCCAGCCCACAGAGCGCTTAGATCTGGCTCATGGGGCCACCCTGGAAACAGCGAAGGACCAGTCTGTGGGAGGGTACCTTTGCCAGCAAAAATGGAGCTTGGGAGGGCTGTGGGCAGCCTTTGCAAGCTCCGTTTTCGCTGGCAGAGGGTTGCAGGAGGCCACTGCAGGAGTGGGATTCTACCAGTTCAGCCCAGTTTGGGCAAACTGATAGCTCTGAAGAACAAGGTATTCCTTTTTTTCCCACTGATCAGCTGTTTTCCGAAGATCAGCTGTGCCACGTGATTTAGATTAGCTAGAAAGCAGGAAATCATTGGATTTCTTGCTTTCTAGTTAATCTAAATCATGTGGTGCAGCTGTTCCCCCTCCACCCAGCTGATTTCCCCCCGCCTCGCTGTTGTACTACTTCACCCAGGCGGCTTCCCTGAGGCCCAGAAGGTAAAAAACAGGGCATGGGGAGGTGCTGTATGGCCCTCCGCACCCCGTTTTTGCTCCCAGGAGGCTTCCCTGAGGCCCAGTAAGCAAAAAAAACAACAACCCACACCCACCCAGTCACATGACCACCTGGCCATGCCCACCTAGCCACACCCATCTAGCCATGCCCACAGAAACAGTAGTTTAAAAATTTGCATCTCACCCCAGCCCATTGCATCGGAAAATGGAGCTCGGTAGCCCATTTTCACTGGCAGAGTACTCAGGCTACCATAGGCGCTGACAGGAGTGATGTCAAGCTGGCCATGTGCACCCTGGCCACATACCCCCAGCTCCAGGTCAAAACAACCCTGATGCAGCCCTCAATGAAATTGAGTTTTGACACCCCTACTATAAGCGGTTATCATTGTTGCATCCCCAGAGATGAAGATTCACGGCAATCTGCCCAACTTCTCTAACTGGGGTTGCTCTAGCTTCTCTCTTGACTCAGGCTGCCCTAACTCTCCTTTATTCACAAGATGTTATGGAGATTGAAGTACCCTCAGTTCTGACCCTTTATGAATTTTCCAGCTAGTTTTTCTATCTTTTTGGAAGCAACGTTCTAGATATAAGGAAAAGCTTGTATGATAGGTATATATGACAGTATACTTACACAAAAGACAAAAGCTTATACAAAGGAAAATGATTATGTGTCATCAAGTTGCTGCCAACCCCTCCTAGCAACCATATGGATAGACTTTTTTCATGAGTGTATGCCTGTAACCTGGTCCTTCATATCTTCCACTGGTGCATTCATTGCCACTAGAAGTGAGTCCATCCAACTTGCTTGTTGGTTGTCCTCATTTTCCTCTTTCTTTCCTTCTACCTCTCCCAGCATCAGAGTGTTGTCTAAAAAGATAGATCTTCACATAATGTGTCTGAAGTAGAATAATTTGAGCCTGGTCATTTGTGCTTCGAGGGAGAATTCTGAGTTGATTTGTTTAATGATCCATTTGTTTCTTTTCCTGGCTGCCCATGGTATTTTCAGGAATCTTCTCAATCACAGAAGTTCAAAAGCATCAGTACTCTTCCTATATTTCTTCTTCAAAGTGCAATTTCACTTCCATAAAGTGTCACAGGAAAGTTACATAACTGTAACTTCCACAGTTCTGATCTTTATAGGTAGAAATATATCGTGGCATTTGAGTCTGTTTTCCAAGGCCTTTGTGGCTGCTCTACCAAAAGCTATTTTGACTGCTCCTCCCTTTACCGTTGATGATTAATCCTAAAAGGCAGAAGATAGCATCACTTTAGTATCCTCATTGCCAGTTCTAAAGCTGGTGTTGTATCAGTTGTCATTATTTGGATGTGCTACCCACAAGGCCCGTGGGAACACAAGGCTTACATCGCTTGCATTGCAAACAACATGTAGAACAAATGGATCTCAAGAGCAATGGCCTTCCAAATACTAGCTTCTAGGGAGAGGATCATATTTTGAAAACTGTTTTGCTTTCATGCACTGCTTGAGGGCCTACTGTAAGTATTTATCCTACCCAGAAAAAGATACTGGAATATAAAGGAAAAGACTTTGCATTTATTGGAAGTAAGGTTTGCCTTTTTGACTGTTGAGATCACAGAGAAGGAAGCTTCACTAAATCAAAGTTCTCAAGAGGAATTTAGAGCATCTTTACAATATGATAGCTACAATACTAAGCCTCTCTTTGTTGCTGCTAACAGTGTTACACGGGTGCAAGACAAGGTTGAATGACACTGTAAAGTCCTGGTGAGAAAACAGCATGCAGCATGCAGAGTTAAACTGCTACCCAGACATCCTTGATTTGCTAGTGTGAACTCTGCTGCCCTGCTGCTCATCTCTATCCTGCTTCTATGACAACTGTTCTAAATTACTACTGAACGTTGCTGTCTTGATTATGTGTGCCATGCACAAAGAGAGGTAAACCATTTACAAGATTGCCAACTGAGCAGACTTGGTGCTGTTATGTGATTCTGACAAACAGCAGTTTAAATCTAGTAGCCACAGATTAATTCCATTATTCCATAGTGTGTGTAAATTAGCTACTTTCACGTGTTATTTTGTGGTACACTATAGATGTGTGCTTAGGACAAGGATGCATTGCCAGAAAAGGACCCCTAAGGCTACAACTGATCCGGAATTCAAGGACCCTGGATATATTTTCTTCAGCTTGAAACAGCCCCTTAGATTTGCCTCTGCTGTAACAGCTTAACCTTGCAAAAGCTACTGGACCCAATGGAATCAAAGGGGAAAAATCCTATTTTAACACTGGTACAGCTAAGGGCAACCTACAGCTTTCACTCCGAAAAGGGCTGGGGAGGAGATGAGGGCAACTGCACAGGCACGGAGCAGAGAAATGATGTTTCCAGAGCATATTTGTATTGGGAGTCGGTGGTTTGGAGAGAGAGAGAGTGAAAACAAAAAAACAAAAACTACAGCTCGGTCAACCGGTTATTAAAGTCTAATTTGCTCATCTGAGCGCAAAGATTTCTTCTGGAACGTAACACCACAATCCTCTTGCAATTAAATAAGACGCCTCCGGACCCTTGGTATAAGACCCCGTTTCTCGCACAGCTGAAACATATTTCCGTATCTTTAACTGGGAAGAAACGACCGAAGAAAAAGAAACGACCATGGGAAGCGGCCAATCGCCTCTCCTGCCGCGGCTTTCCGAGGGAGGAAGCCCGTGCCCCGCATTTGTCTGGCGGGCGGGGCCTTCTCCGCAGCCTGCCTCACGCCAACCCTTGAGTTCTTCGCCAACTGAAAGGGAAGGGGAGGGGAGGGGGAAGGGAGGGAGGGAAGGACCACCACGCGCAGCGCGGTACTTTCCATGCGCGGAAAGAAAGAGGCGGAGACCGCCTCCATTCGGTACGTGCAGAGTGGAGAGTCCGCACTGCCTAGCAGCGAGGAGCGGGAGTCTGTCTGTCTGCCTGCTTTCCTCCCAAGTGGGCGGGAAGGAGAGGGACGCGTCCGCGCGAGCGGGAAAGCAGCTGCTCGGGCTGGAAAGATGCTGCCGCCTCATGCGCTTGATATTTTGATGGGAGTCGGGTGCAGGCGGGCACGTCGGGAGGTTAGGGACGAAGGTGACTCAGCTCAAGCTGGAAGAATTAAGCTCATGCTTTTCGGACGCGACTGGCAACCGGCGCCCACCAAGCAGGTTGCCAAACCCACGCGCGGGGGTGAGAGAGTTTTTCTCCCCTCACGTATTCTATGCAACGAGCGAACGAGGGCTTTTTCATTCTACCGTTTACCCTCACTCACCCACCCGGCTGGGGTTTCTCCTAAATAGAGCAATTTGGGACTGGGGTTTATTCCACGCCCCCCCCCCCATTCCACCCACGGGGTTTGGTTTTGGCGTGGCGGCTGCTGTCAAGTACAAAAACGCTGCGCGGTCCGGAGACGGTCCCGGGCCTTCTCCGCCTTCGGGACGCCACCGAATCTCGCCGCGCGCTGGCTGTTTCGAAGCCGAAAGTAACGTTAGCCACAATATTAAACTTTTTTTTTTCCCCTCCTTCAATGTCTACCATCCAGCGACCAGACCGCGGGGTCTGGGGACTGTTTTTGACGGCGGGAAGTCCAGGCTTGGGTATTCTTAAAATGCAAATGGCAGCAACATCAGGGGCGAGGAGGAGGAGAAAGGGAACCTTAGCTAGATGGTAACCAGGGCACTAGACGAAACTTTCCCCTCTCCATTCTCAACTTATTGAAAACCTTTTCATTCGGCTTCTCCTGTCTGATTTGGCCAAGGAAACGAACAAGGAATTATACGGAGGGAAATATACTCCCGATGCCATTGTTCTGGCATGCACGTGCAGACACACTACAATTAATCCTTTTAAAGCCCTGCCTATCCTGTTCAAGATCTCCCACATCATTTTCAGTTTAGCCCTTTCAAAATAAAAATATGGTGTGTGTGTGTAGCATACTACTCTTATTATCTCTTATTACCATATGGCTCTAGTTTTAAAAATGGTGACAGCATTTTTTTTTAATAATCAGGATATGACATCGTGTACTTATATTACAGGTCAAGTCTTGCCTACTTATCACAACAGTAGTTGTGTCTTAAGCTGCCTTTCTCCATAGGAAACAGCATGAACAACCTCAATGCAAAAACATGTTAGTAATTTCAGGTCTCCAATGCTTATTCACTGTAACTTCAGGAACACGTGAATTTAATTTCTTTTCTTTGTTAAATGTGCTTATCATATACACATGTTTTTCTCTGATGGATTATTTACACAAAGCTTCTCAGCAAATAATTTCACAGTGATGTACACAATACGGAACTAGTTTCTTCAACTTAGTATTTTTCACATGTCTTATTGACTCAGAAATATTGAAATTGTAATCCCAACACATCTGGAGGACACAAAGTTGGGGAAAGCTGGCATACAAAAAATATAAAATATGGCCCTTATTGAACATTTATTTCATGGTAGCTACATTTCAGAAATGCACTTACCTTAAACACATGCATACTATTTCAAAGTATTTTTTAAAATAAGTCTTCCTTGTTAGAAGCTTGTAATTTGATGCATTGGTTAATGGAAATTTTAATAAAATACTACATTCCTTCATACTACTTAAACAATTGTTTCCAAAATAATTTTTGAAAGAGAATTCGTTCTCCTTCAAAAATTATTTTGGAAATAATTGTTTAAGTAGTATGAAGGAAAATGCAGAGAGCTGAGATGAAAGCAATTTAGAAACAAGGAAACAGTGACTGTCTTACTGATAGGGAAAATAATGAGGATAATAGCAGAATCATGTGCATACTTCTATATCAACTTGATACAATTTCATCATTAGATGTGATCAAGCCATTGGAAAAAAATACATGAGAGATCAAACAATAGTTTAGTATTGTAGAGAATAATAGAGATCTGGATGGAGATATGCAGGAACTATTTAGCCAGGCTAAAGCAGCTGAAGCATTTTTTAAGTCCAAAACAAATAGGTGGTATGTTGAAGAGCTCAGACAAATGCCTCCCTAATTCACTGAATTATGAGAGGAGGAAGGGGATACAGCACAATCAGGCTGGTACACTTCTGTTATTACAGCCCATATCAACAAAAGTAGTTTTCCCTTTCCCATGGATTTGATTTTCTGATCTGGTCTACTGGTGCTTTCTGGGACTGACAACAGCCTTATTAACTAGCTGCAAAAATATTTCCTTGTTTCAGACCTCAAAATGATAGCCTGGCCTCTCACTATGATATTTTTTTTCTGAGAGTGCATTTTCTCTGGGACCTGTAGTTATCCAACAATTAAATCTTCAGCTGTAAAAAGAGATAACCAGGGAAAGTGTCTTTAATGTATTTTAAAGTGCATCGCTTTTGACTTCAGAGGTATGTAACGGCAGATATTCTAGATTCTATTAGAAGGCAGAACATTGATTTTGTATTTTCCATTTGGAAAAGTCTTGGCAATCTTATTTGAAGTGCTAGGTGAGAAGTCCCCTATAACCCGTTTTCCCAATGTAATGCAGCATGTATAGACAATTAGAAAGTAGATAGGAATTTGAGGTCAATACTATTAGTTTACCAGTGACAATTTAATCAGAGGCAAGATAAATAATGATCAACATCACTTGAATTGAATATCTTCAATTACTGTTCTTTAAACACCCAAAATATAATATACTGCATAAATCATGATCATCTAACAGCAAAAACGTTTGCATATAGTAAAAATGGATTTTACTGAGGTATTTATCCTTTTTTCCCTTCAAAATACATGAGGTGATATTGGGTTTTTTGGATCAAAGTCTGCTAGACTAGAAGGCTTGTACAAAGTTTAGGCTGAATGACTTTGGCTTTCAAATCTTGGTTTCTTAGTATAACCCGATTTACTTAATTTTCCCATCATAGATAAATTTGGAGAGTCATTTCAGTGGTGACTATTCACTATTAAATCATGGTTTAAATAGATTCATCACACATCTGAAGGTTTTGAAATACTGTAACAAGCAAAGTTGAAACATTATCATAGTTTTGTTGCATAAAACCAATTCTAGATCTCAAATATACATTGATTACTCATCAATTCCCAGAATAAAAAGTTAAAAAGTAGAATCAGGAAGCTTACTAAAGCAATCAAAGAAATGTTGGGGAGGGGAGTCTTAATCTGGTATGGAAAAACATAAGTAGGTATCAAATGAAATTATTTTGGATGAGTATTGTACAGTTGAAGTACCACAGTTGAAAACTTTACAGTTTCCATCTATTTGAGCACAGAAAGCAGAGAAATCCATAGGATGGTGTTGTCAAAGACAATGTGTGTTGGAAAAAATTAATCTTGACAGTCTTTTGGGTCCTATACTATAAAGTAATTTTAATTATTGAACAGGGAAAATATTACCAAGAAAAGTATATTGCAAGTAATATTTCTATAAGTGTGGTGTTAATTCTAGTTATTTATTCAACAAGTAGGAATCCATATCAGTCAGTGGTGGTATTTGACCGGTTTGGCCCAGTTCTGGCGAGCCGATAGGAGTGATGAGGAGCAGAAACCAAACCGGTTCTCTCCGCCACTCTGCTGTTGGGCCCACCCGCCCGGCCTCCCATATTCACTTTTCTGCTGAATTTGAAGTGCAGCTGCTTTACGCGGCACAGAATAGTGTCGCGCGACAGCTGCTGAAGCAACCGGGATCGTGCAAGCTTGCAGGAGGTGAGTTAGCTGCGCAAAGTGCATGTTTGGCGGTCGCGTGCATGCAACGTGTGTGCGTGTGCACAAAGCTCACCCACCAAGCGATGCCCACCAAACCAGTGGCAACAATATTAGAATCCCACCACTGATCACTACTTAAACTCTTTTTAATTAGGACTAGAACTGTCAACTTTGGTTAGGTTTTTGTTTTTCTTTACCTTGCTATCATGAGATTACCATCATTTTTTCTGAATAATTATAATTACTGTAAAATATATTTTGTATATTTTGTTAGTACTTCCCTTCTGTGAATTTCTTAAATTGATTTATAAGGACTTTGCACTTTATTCTGTGCCTCCATGGGGAAACATCTCTCAATATTTCATATCTGTTATCAGGATTTGATGAAATATATCCAAAACCAGATATATATCCAAAACCATTATTCGATCCATTATTTTCATAAGAAAACTAATAAGTCATGACTATTTCTGCAATGAAAGTTATTCTGAACACTTGCCTAGTGTCTGGATGACTAAAGAATAAATGTTGATGTGTTGAAAGATTAGCAGAATTATTTGACCTAAGCTAGTAATTGGCAATGCAAGATGAGAAGAATTACATATATGCAAGAGTGAAACAATAACCTATAAATATACAAAGTAGTTCTCTCACTAGGTACGGTTTCTCCCTTACAGACCTTTGCATCTTCCTATTCTTTTTCCCTTTCAATCCTAGAACAAGACTCAGATGCAAAAACCAGTAAAGGAAGTTAAGCACAGCTGCAAATCCGATCAGTGCTGCCCTGGCAGGCAGGCCTGCACAGCTGGGAGCTGGAAATGCTCTTTTCCAAACGCAAATTGATACCAAATGGAGCAGATGGAAGGAGGCCAGTTACAATGCATGCCGCCGCCCGTTAGATCTCAAAGAAGAACTTAGGAACTAGGAGCATCACCCAATGGCTGAGCCTTGCTCAGAAATTTCAATTTCAGTGTGTGTGTTTTATAAACTTTGTAAAACAGTGAAGTTGACTTTGTAAATGGTGACCTGGTTCTTTGAGAATTTGACATAATTCCTCACAGTCAGCAAGCCCACAAAGGGATTACAGACCTAAAAGACCTATTTTGGCAGGGAATTTTGGAAGCTGGAGTAAATTCATCTGGAGAGTAGCAGATAGGGTAGGGTGCTTTAAGTTATAAATAATTAAAAACTGCTGTGAGATTGTAGCTAACTGGGATTTCGGTTACTTGAGATTTGTCAAAGGAGACAGAAAAAGAAAGTGTCAGAAATGATTTTCTTCTTGCATTTTAGTCTTTGATGGAAATGAAGGGGAAAGAAACGGTATTCATGTTTTTTGGCACATATAGCAGCAGAGCTATTAACACTAACAAACCTCACACATAGCAAAATTCCAAAATCCTGATATAAATGTTGAGTGAGCTTCCTACAATGTAGGTTTATTCAATGGTTATGTTATATAAGTTTAGGAAAAATACCTAATGATTAAGAAGCATATCTAGCAAGTACAAATAAATAAGATTCACAGAAGTCAAAACAATATTTCTTATTCTTTTCTTATATCCAAGAAATTAGTTATTAAGTTTTTAAATAGTTATTGAACATGTCCTGATAAATTGAAGAACAAAGTTGACTAAAGTTCTTCCCCATCTTAAAAAAAAAACCTGCAGGTTTTCTGAGATTTTCTGTCTTGTGTTCCTGTAAAGAAGAGAGTTTTAATCTCCACAATATCATGAAGAAGTTTTATTCCGTTTATATATTAATGACCAGATCAAAAGAAACTACAAAGAATTTGAAAATACTCAACTAAATACCTTTAATTCATGAGTCTTAAGGCTTGCTGTTATGCTACTTTATGACTAGCTCATTCAAAATGCACTTGCCACAGAAACTAGTTAAACTTTTTACATCAAGGTATTTTTTTAATAAGGAACAAAACTGTGTTTTATATGAAAATTAAGTAAGAAGTCTGCAAAAAATAAGAATGCCATGCTCTACTTCTATAACAACTCCCATCTTTCGATCAGTATATCAATATTAAGCAAATATTTATTTTTAATACGTGTAGGTATGCAATATAGTAATCAGCACAATATACCATTATATGTCTAATGCTACCCAAGCTTTTCTAAAAGTGAGTTGTTGAGAGTTTAAACATCCCCTCTCTGGGTTTATGAAATATATATGGAACAAGAAACTTCAAAGAGAAGTTAAAAGGAACTCAACTAGATACTGTTTTTTCCATAAGTACAACTGTGTTATAGAATTCCGTATGGAATATTTCACCAGGGAATAATTTATAACTTTTTGTATAGCATTACAGAATTCTGGATGACTTATAAAAGAACCCATGCACTACTAACATCTTGAATTGATTCATCAGTGCTGTATAGATATGACCAAATCAGATAGGATATAAAGGTCCCTTGCTATGTTCCAGTGAAAATGCTTTCAAAACTACTAGAATTTCTCCCAGGGTCACAGAATATAATTTGGGTTCTTAGGCTTGAGTTCCTAAGGATATGCTTACTTTCCTTTGATTGCCTCCAACCCAGGAATCTTGAAGATTATACACTGCTCAAAAAAATAAAGGGAACTTAAACAACACAATGTAACTCCAAGTCAATCACACTTCTGTGAAATCAAACTGTTCACTTCGGTAGCAACACTGATTGACAATCAATTTCACATACTGTTGTGCAAATGGAATAGACAACAGGTAGAAAGCATAGGCAGTTAGCAAGACATCCCCAATAAAGGAGTGGTTCTGTAGGTGGTGACCACAGATCAGTTCTCAGTTCCTATGTTTTGTGGCTGATAGTTTGGTCACTTTTGAATGCCAGCGGTGCTTTCACTCTAGTGGTAGCATGAGACGGAGTCTACAACCCACACAAGTTGCTCAGGTTGTACAGCTCATCCAGGATGGCACATCAATGTGAGCTGTGGCAAGAAGGTTTGCTGTGTCTGTCAGCGTAGTGTCCAGAGCATGGAGGCGCTACCAGGAGACAGGCCAGCACATCAGGAGATGTGGAGGAGGCCGTAGGAAGGCAACAACCCAGCATCAGGACTGCTACCTCCACCTTTGTGCAAGGAGGGACAGGAGGAACACTGCCAGAGCCCCGCAAAATGACCTCCAGCGGACCACAAATGTGCATGTGGCTGCTCAAACAGTCAGAAACAGACTCCATGAGGGTATTATGAGGGCCCGACGTCCACAGGTGGGGGTTGTGCTTACAGCCCAACACCATGCAGGATGTTTGGCATTTGCCAGAGAACACCAAGATTGGCAAATTCGCCACTGGCACCCTGTGCTCTTCACAGATGAAAGCAGGTTCACATTGAGCACATGTGACAGATGTGACGGGCTGGAGATGCCGTGGAGAACGTTCTGCTGCCTGCAACATCCTCCAGCATGACCGGTTTGGCAGTGGGTCAGTAATGGTGTGGAGTGGCATTTCTTTAGGGGGTCGCACAACCCTCCATGTGTTCGCCAGAGGTAGCCTGACTACCATTAGGTACCGAGATGAGACCCTCAAACCTCTTGTGAGACCATATGCTGGTGCGGTTGGCCCTGAGTTCCTCCTAATGCAAGACAATGCTAGACCTCATGTGGCTGGAGTGTGTCAGCAGTTCCTGCAAGATGAAGGCATTGATGCTATGGACTGGCCTGCCCGTTCCCCAGACCTGAATCCAATTGAGCACATCTGGGACATTATGTCTCGCTCCATCCACCAACACCACATTGCACCACAGACTGTCCAGGAGTTGGGGGATGCTTTAGTCCAGATGTGGGAGGAGATCCCTCAGGAAACCATCCACCACCTCATTAGGAGCATGCCTAGGCATTGTAGGGAAGTCATTCAGGCACATGGAGGCCACACACACCACTGAGCCTCATTTTGACTTGTTTTAAGAACATTACATCAAAGTTGGATCAGCCTGTAGTGTTTTTTTCCACTTTAATTTTGAGTGTAACTCCAAATCCAGACCTCCATGGATTGCTAAATTTGATTTCCATTGATAATTTTTGTGTGATTTTGTTGTCAGCACATTCAACTATGTAATGAACAAAGTATTTAATAAGAATATTTCATTCATTCAGATCTAGGATGTCTTATTTTTGTGTTCCCTTTATTTTTTTGAGCAGTGTAGTTAAAGTTTTTTTTTTTTTAAAAAAGACTTAACATTAATTGATAACTTGGATAATAAAGATAGCATACCCATTCTTATATTGTTTATTGGCATCCAAAGGCATATCTTGCAGGCATAATTTGTTTTCCATTCTGATGCTTTCTAATGTTGGGACTATCTAGTCAATTCAATTCAGGACATAAGAATAATCTGAATTTATGCCTTCAGGGAATTCTTTCATTATTAGTCTGTGGAGGAATTTCAGTGATTATAAATATTTGAGGCATGTGCTAAGGCCATAATCGGTTCATTTGGAATACAAGAAATTAAAGCCCCTAGGTTTTAATTTTGTCTCATGAGAATGCCATCTTCTTAAATCATTTCAATATTTTCTTGTAATTGCATCATCCAAGGGGAGATCAATATTGATGAACATGAGCAGGGAGTATCCCTGTTGTTATTCTTTTGGGGAAAGAAATTCTGGTAAGCTGAGGAATTTGCTAGCGTATATTTTTGAAACCATTGGTTTAAAAGGCCAGAATCAGTCTTCTGAGTCATTATAAATGTTCCTTGTCACTATTCAAATGACAGATTGAAATAGCAAAAGGATATTTTCTGTTAATCTGGTGGATCTTCTGTGTTGCAGTTTGAGGGGACAATAGTGAATTTAAGACATCTTAAATTTCACATGTTGGACTGAGAAGGGAGATGCTTAATTCTGGAAGAAGAGACTCATTTGTCAAAAGTAAAACTGCAGCAGCTGCTCTGTAGCTCAGGGCTATATTCCAAGAAACCAATGTAGGAAATATCTCCAAAAATATATCATGGTTTAAGTGGGAATGTATCAACCAGAGAAGGAAGTTCATGTTATTATTTTCTAATAATAGTAGAAAAGAAGCAAGAATATTGAAAAGGCAAAGGAATGATTATTCTGAATTATATCCTGCTCTTCTAAAGGGATACCCTCCCAAATAAACACACACACACACACACACATATATGGAAGACCCCAAAAGAGTTTTTGTAAGTATAATTTATTGTTATTTAACATATTAAAAATTAAAATGGATTGGAGCGCAGTGACTCACATGGTTATGACGCTGAGTTGGAGGTTCACAAGCTCATCTTCGAGACCAGGGCTGCTGCATGGTGGGATGAGCTCCTGTCATTCGCTCCAGCTCCTTGATGGACATATGAACGGACTACCCACAGGTGTCCCCCAAGCAATGGTGATGTCATTAGCTAATCCTTTCAACCCAGAAGTGCCCTAAGCAGTGCCTCTGAGACAAATGGGATGGGACAGGATTAAAATGGATGCATTCATAGTCTATTTATTTATTGAATCATATAAAATAATATTAAAGCTGCTATATATTAACATATTTTTTTCCAAAAAAAGAGCCATTCATGTTGAAATGAAAAGTATGAGTGATACTGTTTTGCATTTTCACAAATATTTTCAATATCTAGGAAATAATTTTGATTTCATGGAGCCCTTAGAGAATCTTGGGGGACTCCATGGGTCCTCAGACAATATTTTTTAAAACTACTAATCAAGGAGATTTCTTTGATGCAGACATAAAATGCAGGGATCATGTTATAACACTACATCAGAGTTGCAACCCCTTTGAAGCAAGGAAAAGCTACAGGGAGTGCAGGAGTTTCTTCTAAACACAATAACATTTGTGCTTCAATCCGTAACATCTGGATAAACCTGAGGTGCAATCTAAGCAAAAATCAGGGTTTATAAAATTTATTGACTTGAGCTCATAGATCCTATTTTAATTGATTCATTATGTGCCATCAGTCAGTACTGACTTAGTGATCATATAGATTTTCTTTAGGATGCTGTCCCTAATTTTGCCTTCCAAAGTCCATCCACTTTGCAGCTTATTCTTCTCTTTCCCAACATTTTAGACTTCTCAAATGTCTTCACCTCCTTCCAATAAAACGTTGGTTCATTACACCTGGCTGTGTTTTCTTTACACACTAAACCATGGTTTAAAAACTATGGTGGTTTGATTCACATAACATGCCAAGCCAAACTCAAATGATGTCTCTTAATGTATTGTGTGAATCGGTTTATTAAAATGAAGTGAACTCAAAAAACCTTATCTGTGGCTAGATTGTTTTCTGCTAATATGAAACATTGTTCGCCTTTTGGCTTCCTGTAGTGAAATACATACTTATGTTTTCTTCTATTCCAAGATGGTCTGAGATTCATTTCAACTGTTGCAGCTGTAAAATTCATTTGGGTGGGGGCAGAAGTTTCTCTTAATATTAAAGCTATTATCACTTTAAGGATGAAATTATGCTTACCAAATTGGGTTTGTACAATTCTGGTCAACCACTAGATGACAACAAAGAGTGCTTAATGTCAACTAGATTTTTTTTTAAAAAAACCAGATCTAATAACCCTAATAAAATATACCATTGTAAGTAAAAAATAGTGATTAACAAGGGTGAACTGATATTGGAAATCTTGATTTAAATAACTGTCCTGGAAAATTTTAATGACTAAGGAGGGCACCTAGAATTACATCAAGTAGTTACTGCAAAGTACTTGGACAACCAGAATTTTTCACTAGTAGAATAAAGAAACAACTTTTGAACGATCAAGTCATAATTTTCAGTGTAAATTACCAGTCTTGACAAACTATAGATGGGAGAGGTTTGTTTATTTTCTGCAATCTTGTTAATAGCACTTAGACTTCTACACCAATTCAAAGAGCTTTACAGCATTCTCTAATTGCATATTGCCCCCAACAATCTTGAGTCATTTTACCAACCTCGAAAGGATGGATGGCCAAGTCAACCTTGAGCCAGTCAGGATCGAACTCCTGGCTGTAGGCAGAATTTCCCGCAATACTGCATACTAACTATTGCACTACCACCCCCAGGAATCATTACATTAATTACTCATGAATTAGCTATTCATTACAAGATAGATCTTGAGTCTTAGGAGGAGTACAGTGATTTCCCCACTTTACTTAAACTAGTCTACTTTAAGTGTGATGCCCCAAAACATCCTATGGTTGGTTGTTCACCTGATTGGCTTGTGTTCATGGAAGAGTCAGAACATACCAATTTGACATTCATCTTAGGCAGAAAAATGTCTCAGCCTGGATTTTTCCATTGCATGATTATGCTGTCTGTGTGTATATTTCAGAGTAACTTGAATTCATCTGACAGCACTTTTGCAACAGATTGTGGGGAATGCTTAATTTCATCTATTTGTGTCAAAGCAGTTTCCTAACTTGGTGCTCTCCAAATGGACTCACTTATCATTCCTTGAAATCCTAATCAATACAGAGCAAGTCTGGGCTGCAGCAGCCCTTCAAGGTACTTTTCTTTCTCAGACATGGACAACTCCATAAAACGATGATACAAAAGAATTAATTTAAACAACTTGACTGAAAAGTAGACATGCAGCGGTAGGAATATAATGAAAAAGGGTCCAAATTGAAATCAATCTAAATGGATCTCTCTGCCTGGAGGCAAAACCTCAGATTCTGTTTTCACAGTTGTGTTAGTAGACTCTTTGAACCAAAAAAAAAATCAGTGAAGGCTTAACATGAAAATGTGGAAATGCCAATGCTGTAATCCCTGGGTCATGAATGCCTGATTCTCTGCATGCAGCTCACACTGAGGGAAATATGCTGAATGGAGCCATGTATAACTTCATATACAATATAAAAAGACTTCTTGTTCTAGGCACACACTGCTTGTTCAAGCCATTTCTGTTTCAATGCCCATTCTTTTGCACTGGCATCTCCTTACCTCCTTTCCTCTGAATGAAAGAAGGATGCAATAATGACATAATTATTAAAAAGAGAGAGAACTTCCAGACCAGCTGCAGCACTAAAAAAAAAAAAAGTCTGAAGGGAAACGG
Source organism: Pseudonaja textilis (assembly GCF_900518735.1). The sequence continues at coordinate 5,407,414 of NW_020769313.1, forward strand.
GAAAGCTGATGGTTCTTTGTTAAGGTTGCCTTGGCTATAGAATATGGTAGATGAAACATTTTGCTTTGAGTGTATCTCCTCTGGTCATATGGATAGATGGCTAGAAGTTTTTTTAAGGTGGATCCCATCTGTGGAGCCCCTCAGCTCTTGGAATGAATAGCAGTTCCACCTGACAGGACCTCCTTTCATTCTCTAATCCCTGCTTATGCCTCATGAAAGCAGTCAAGCAGGATACATGGGCAACATCAGCCTATTGGCAGAGTGACAAGCGGCTTTACCCTTATAGGGGACAGAGAACTTAAATTTAGCATACCTCCTTAGCTAAGGTGGCAGTTTATGCTACCTTTTAAGAAACAGGTGTTTCCATTTTGCTGTCTTTTTTTCTCCTGTTTTGCTCCCCACCCACCCAAGGTAACTATTGTCCTTTGCTTGCAGCATGAGGTATGCTATTCCTGGAGGTTCATTTGCATTCAGGTAGAAAGATGCAAGGCAGAGCCTCATTGCTGTCTGCGCATGGAGGGAATTCCTGCAGTATAAGGCTAATCTACACTGAAATTAAAAATATGAGCCTGATAGGATAGGATGGGGCTATCTAAAGTAAAACATAAAAATTAGTAAACACTAATTTTTAATTAAAAAAACTAAAAAGGAAACAGTTCAAATTCATTTCTACATCCCTTGAATCCTTATTTTTAATCAAAATTTCAGGCACGATAAGAATGCTGCCCTAGATAAAGATCATAACGCATAATGAGTTAACCCTTTCCAATCTGCTGGAGCTATGGACTAAAATTCACCCTTTCCTTTAAAATGGCAGCTAAAAATAATTGGTGGGGGCGGATTACACTTATATCAAAACCATGGGCATTGCAATCCTGTTCCTAAGCATGTTCCTGGAAAGTATTTTTTTTAAAATAACATCCTGGAAAAACAAACAATGGAATATCATCAGGCAAAAAAACTGCATCTTTTCTTAAAGTCCACTTAGATGACAACATCTGATATATTTTGGTTTCAGAGGATCCAAACAGGATCAAATCTGGATGGAGACCATTGGGAAATGCAAGTTTTTCTTCCCCCCTGGAAAAAACAGTAAATTATTTCCATATTAGAAAAACAATACTGGTGTCCCTATGTAGTCAGCAGGAATCTAACTTGCCTTTTAAAAATCAGGTCAAAATATGACTGTGACATGCAAACAGTCCAACATTAAAGAGTTCTATGAAATAGGTGTCATCCCAGCTAAGTATGCCTCAGATTGCCAAGTGATAACCCATATAGTGGAACTCCAAAGCCTCCGCTTAGCCTTGATGCTGCTTGCCTTATAGCCTTGGATAAATCATTGCCTCTTGACCTAACACACTTAACAGATTGCCAAGATGAATACAGTACCATTACAAACTGCTTCATGGAATGAGTGACTCGCTATAGTTATTTCCTCACTCTCATGCTGTGCAGGACAACCTCAAGGTTAATTCCTGATTACATTTTGCACCCTTCCATTGTAAAGGGTCTACTTATCAGAACAATCAAGATCTATCTTGTATTTATTTCTGTCCAGGCAGAAAGATTAAAGGAGAGAAATACAACATCAGAGCTGATTTGATCCTCAAACATTCCCATTATGTATGATAAAGAAATATGAACTTCTTGAATACCTCCCTACAAGAATTCTCTTCTATCCACCAAATATTTATGCTTACTAACTGTACCATTTTTCCCTACCAGTATGTATATATAATTGCAGTGGGTGCAGCAACAGTTCCTAAAACTTTTGAAGCCTCAATATTTTCACTTGCAAATGGTAATACTTATTTTAAAGGGTTGTTGTTGTTTTACCAAAAATAACAGGTATTAATCACATGGAATGTCTTAAACCTATACAAGTATCAGTTTCTAATTTTTCTAATTTTGAGAAATGACCAATAAGCATTTCCTTTTATTTTCTGCTTTTTTATCCTGCCTTTCCAAAGGTCTACTAACATCCTTAAACTTTCTCTTACCCATATGATTGGTGGGGAGGGGGGATTCCTAGGTTACAGCACTAGTGAGCAAGGAACCAAGACTCCACAATTCACGTGCAATCAAATTTGTATCCAGCTAGCTGGTATCTTGTATGGCTGTGTAACACTTTTAGTCCGAGGGCAAAAGGATGCTTAGATGCAAGCAGTGAGGTTTTGTAGGACCTGCCAACAATTCCTTAAAGCAACCGCATCTTCTGCTGGAATCATATGGCTTCCTTGCCCTGCAGCTGTTCTGGGATCCTAGGAAAAGTGGGATCAGTTTAAAGAGTTGCTGGCAGATGTTATATACACACCCTCCCCTCCAAGCCCCTTCTTCCCTCTGAATCCAAAGCATAGCAGAGCCCAACTGTCTGGCCACATCTCTCTCTCTCTCACACACACACACACAAACACCTTTTTTATGGCAGGAATTATCCTTTTTCAGAGGGAAGCACTTTTTTAAAAAAAAATGATCCTCCAAATGAAGCTATTCATATTAAACTGAGACAAGCAAGTAATGGAAATAGATTCCAGGTTCTTCTGGGACATCTCAACATTATATCGACTATTACAATTATCTTTCTCCACCCTTCAATGATTTGTCAGTGATTCTCTGATCTTTAGTGATGTGGTCTCTAACAGGGACCTTACTGTTGTTCCTTAACTCTGGGTGGGGGAGGCAGAATTCATGTTTTTTCTATAGGGTCGGTGATGCTATCGCATGTAGCTGCCTCCTCTGGAAATATTGCCTTTGCACTGAGCAAATCCACTTTGGAATGGTTCAGCAGATAAGGCTAATTCTGCCAGGTAAGTTTCTTGTTCAAAAGAATGTGTAAGATTGTTGTTATTACTTCCTAAGACCTGGCCATGGAAAGAAAAGGACATTGTTTCAGGGACAATCTTCAGTGTGGTGACAGTTTTGGACATCACCTATCCTGAAAATAAATGCTTTAGTACGGAGCACATGCACATTCAGACTAGGCCACTTCCAATATACTTTCACAGACAGTAAGACTCCTACCTCTCACCAAAATGCCTAGGTCAGTTTCCTTCTCATTTAAAAAGCAAGAGCTAGACAAGCTAGCTGCACTACTTCAAGATAAATAAAAATCCAAACTTTTGGAATCTAGTTTATCTTATTGCTGGGGTCCCTTTTAACTGGTGATTGTTTGGTGGCAAAAACTAAATGATCTTCCAGGAAGCAAATCTCATCAGGAAATGTGTTCCTTCAAGGATTCTTAGGCTTAGTCAGCACTCCCCAGTCTTCTGTCCCATGGACCTCCTGGTAGATCAGAAAATGCTCTACTAGTTGAAACTGCCAAGTCAGCCAGATGTCTTTTGTTTATATCTTACCATTCCTACAAGGCCCAGGAAATTGAATATAGTAAAAACCCAAGAATATAGATTTATAGCTTGCTGGGGAAAGCGATAATTGGTCATTTTAAGCCTTTCAGACCTGAAGACTCCAGAGAAGAATTAAAGGCAGTGGCAGATAGCAGTCATGGGAACCGTCTGTGTCACAAATGTATGATGTGGCATCTTTCAGTGTTAGTTCCCCATCTGTGAAAAGTAACAAGTGAATATGAAATAGAATGAAATAGAATATAAAAGCACCAGGTTTTTCAAGGTCCCGCCCTAAGTGTTACAAATGAAAACATGAAGTTACACCACTTTCTTTGCCAGATAAAAGTTTTTTTCAACACCCCACCATTCCCTAACTGCAAACATATTTCCCACCTACCAAGGGGATGCGTTAACTTGTGAAGTCTGTTCATAACTGGATTTCATATTCCAAAAATAGACAACCAACAATAATTTTCTTGCTGCCCTTTCAATGAGTTCCAAAATAACCCCTTGTGAGATTTCATACCATTTTAATATCATTCTAAACAAACAGAAGTACGTTTGTCCAGTTTAATCACCCACATTTTTTTTTCCTCCTGTCCTCTTTTCATACCTTTTCTCCTTTTTTTTTTCCTGGATCTTTTAATACTCTGGGCTGATGAAATACTCTTGGAAACTCAAAATCTCGCATACTCTTTTTTCCCCAAACCTAATGAAGGCATTAACTTAAGGTGGATTTGGTATTCCTCCTCCCCACCCCCAGCCAACGTAAGTTTTCCTCTGATAATGCTCTCATAAAGAGGAAAATGGGGATTGAGGGAGGGGGTGGGGAGGTATAGAACAGGCAAATTTTCAAGAGTGCCTTTTTTCCCCCCTGTACCTTCAAGCTATTAAAAGATAACAGATTATCCCACCTGGCTAGGAGAAAGCAAGATGGGAGATGGGGGGAGAAAATGGGGACTGCTTTTTAGTCGAGACGTACGGTTTCCATGAGTTGAAACTGTCCCAGCCCGGGAATAAGAAGAAATCTCTCCTTTAAAAAAAAAGGGTCCTAAAGAGCAGGTGGAATGAAGGTTAAATGAAGTCAGGAGAGCGGAGGGAGGAGCCCGAATTTAGAAACCGAACCCCACGAGGGCGCGCAGCTATTGCAACACCAGTTCCGATTGCCTCATTCTGTTTTACTTCGCCCTTTGGAGGGGTTACTTCCCCCCCCGCCCCGCTTTCCTATTTTTGCCTCACGGCGGTTCTTAAAAGCAGTCCCTTGCGCCGCCTACAGACGCCTTCTCCACAAGGACGCCGCGGGAGCTGCGAGGACACCTTAAAACCGGCGGCTCCTAAGCAAGGGCTGCGCTCCCTCTCAGCCCAGCCTCCTTCGCCGCTCGGAAGCAGCTGACTCGCTGGGCGGCTGCCAACTCCGTTTAACTGCCTGGATCACTGAAAGGCAACGTGCAGAATGACATGTAAACCTCCTCCGCCCTTATGCTAATACCAGGGGAGGGGCCGCCTTCCTCCCCCCCCTTTAACACCCCCCCTCCCTACCGCGCGCGCGCTTGGCTCAAGTTGCCGCTCCATTCATAAAAACTGGGTAGGCACTGCCACCTAGTTTAGAGAAGGCGAAGCGCGGGGACCGGGCGGGCGGCCTTGCCTGACTTTGAGGCGTCTCAGCGGTCTCGGGGAGAGGGGTCTCTTTGGTAGTTTACCCGGGAAAACGGTGCGCTGAAAACAACCGACATGGCAATCATTCATCGCCACTCTTTGAAATGAGGGGCTGAGGAGCGACTTTTTTTTTTTAAGCGACTTTTTTAGGGCATTTTTAAATCGCCTATAGATAGATCATCTTCAAGTTTTCTTTGGCGTTGGTTTTTTTTTTTTTTAATCTTTTTGCTAGGCGCAATTTTGCTGGGTGTGTTGGAAGTAAAAACAGGTAGGTCATAGGATGTGGGTATCCATAGGACTCTTTTAAACCACCCTTCTCACTTTTTTTTTTTTTGGTTATACCATCTTTAAGGGAGAGAAATCCTTATTTCTCCACCTTTCCTCTGGGAGCCCAAAGTGGGGTCTTGTAATGTGGGCAGGAGCTCTTCAAAGGTATTTCTTGACAAGTCTGCTGAACTATTTCATGTCAACCATCAACCAACCAAAGGCTCTGAGTTCATATGGACCGACGCAGAGAGAAGGAGGGAGAGGCTAACACTAAGCAAGCTTAGCGTGATTTGAGAATCCAGTCCCTAGAGTTTTAACTGATTCAGATATATTTGTGGTATAAACTCAGCAACTATGAATCAGGGATGGATTCCTTGGCTTAGATTCTGGCACATCTGGTTTTTAACCACTGGCATACATGCATGCATGCCTGCTGGTATTTTTTTTTTTTTTCCAAATCTGGCAACCCCAGCTGAAGGTGGGAATAACCCAAAGCTCCCCCGCCCTGAGTTATTTTATAAATTTATAAAATTTATTTATAAATTTATTTTCCCTCATGCTGCCTCCTTTGGCAAGCCTTCCCTCCTCTCTTTACCTCTTCTTCTTCTTCTTTTTCTTCAGCGTTTGTCTCGCGCTCGGGCGAGGTCCGCTAGTGTCCTTGAGTACTGCTTCCACACCTCTCTGTCTGCCACGTGTGTCGGGTCTGCCTTCGCGATCTCTAGATCGGCCTTGATCGTGTCCATCCAGCGTTGTTTAGGTCTACCACGCGGTCTCGCTCCTCCGACAGTCACCTTCATTACAGATTTGATGATGGATTCTTCCTTGGCGCGGCTCACGTGGCCGAACCATCGTAGCCGGGACTGCCTCATGACCGTGGGGATGGGCACGACGTTGAACCGTCTACGCACTTCTTCGTTCCTGACGCGATCGAGTAGGGTGAGGCCTACCGACCATCGGAGCATTCGCATCTCCATTATCTGGAGTCTGCTTTCGACTTCTTTGGTCGTCGGCCAGCACTCTGCGCCGTATATGGCCACGGGGCGCACCACACCCTCCTCTCTTTACCTATTTTCCCTTTCAATGTGTCCCTCTATCCCTCTCAGTTTCTCTCCTTAATGCGCCCCCCCCCCGAATTTTCCAATATAGGCTTCTAAAAATGCCCCCTCTGAACTGCCGCAACCTTCCCTCCCTTGCCATTTTGGAGATTGCTCAAGAAAATCTTGCTTCCCAGAATTACCCATGTGCAGAAAAAAGATTTTAAAAGCCTGATACTTTGTGCTGAGTTGGACTCAGGTAAGAAGACCAGGATGAGACCCAAGAATGCCAAGCTGAAGGATCTGGTTGCTAGGAAAACAGGAAGATCCTGCTCAGGCAGTTTGCTGTGATCCAGATTACTAATATCCAACTTTAACACACCAACTGTTTTGTGAGGAACTGGAGTCATTAAACCTCCTTGTGATGGAATATTTTCAGCAGGTAGAGGCCTTTCTCTTGATTTATAAGAGGCTCCTCCAGAAGCTCAAGGTCATCATTGTCTTCCCCACATCTCCTTGATCAGCCCTTGTAGGTCACCCACCTTTCCGTGAGGCCCATGAAGAAGCAGAGCAGAAGGAGAAGAACTGGCCATGGGATGCACTACCGTGTTTCTCCCACAATACGCCCCCCCCAATAGGAAGACCCAGAATATTTTCTAGGCATAAAATGAAATTAAGCCCCTCCCCCCAAATTTAGGCCTAGTTTAAAACATGCAAAATTGGGGGGGGGGGACTTGCCATTAGGAGTCCCCCACGGGCAGCTATACCTCACCATCAGCCGCTCGCTCCTATCAGCCAATCATGGTGGAGCACGGAGGGCTCCCTTACCCCTCCCTTACCTGGGTCAGCAGGCGGGTGGCGTCGGCGTGGATGTCTGGCAGCATTTCAGCCGCTTCTCAGGCCTCCGTAGCTTCCACGGTTCCCACCAGTGCTGGCACCTCTCTCGCCAGCGCCATCTCCAACACCAGCATCTGAGGCTTTCCCGCTTTTCCCCCGTCCCTGTAAGAACAGGGAAAAAAAAAACATTTTGAGGTACCTGGGAGCGCCGCGCGCTGCGTTTTGGTTTAATCCTGAGCAGCTGGGTCGGCATGAAAAGAGCCGAGCGAGCATCTCTGCTGCTGCTACCCTTGATGCTCCAGCCTCGGGCTCTGCAAGTTTGCAAAAGTCCCAGTGCGCAGCCCGTTCCTGCATTCCAAGTGCCCAGGCCGAGCTGCAGCTGTCCCTCTCTTGCCAGCGCCATCTCCAACAACAGCGGCAGCAGCGGTGGGAACCGTGTAAGCGTTTCAGCCACTTCTCGGGTGGGGGAGCTGCCTCCGTAACTTCAGAAGCCTGCAGAAGCCTTCCTCAAGCATTTGGGGGCGCTGAAAAGGGCCTCAAACCAGCCAAAATTCAGCTGTGAGGCACAGTGCAAGTAAGGGGGTAGCGGGGTGTGTGGGGACTATGCATGGGGGGCATGTATTGACTTCTGGATGCTGGCACGTGAGTGTGAGTGTGCAAGCGCGCACACAATTTTTGGCACAGGAGCCCAAAAAGGTTAGCCACCACTGACCTATACCATTTGTCTCCTGCTTGAATTGGGGGGGGGGGGGGGTTGGACTAGAAGACCTCAAAGATCCCTTCCGACTCTGTTATTCTGTTCTAAATAAATCACACCAATTGGGAAGGTTAGGAGCTTAATGGTAGGCTCATATTAGCTCACCACTTCAAGTGTGGTGGAAAAGACACAGGTTGGAAGCCCTGCAGATCTGGTGCAGTTGTGGGTACTACTCAGTGGTGGGATACTGCCGGTTCAGACTGGTTCTAGCGAACCAGTAGCTCTGATGATCAGTTGGTGCTGCCCACCCGCCTTATCCTGTCCCGTATTTCCACGTTATTCAGCTCAGCTGATTCATGCGACACAGTGGATTCCCACACCTCAGCTATTTTATTACTGGGGCTGTTCTAGAAGGTAAGCTGTAGCGCTTAAAATTGGTGTATTTTAAATGCTGCACGCACGCCTGGTAGACCAGTAGACTCAACACAAGGCAGTTTTCATGACTGTAACTATGACGTTTCATCTTTGACAGTCCATGTGAAATTTTAAATGCAGCAGATTTGCCTCTCTCATAAGAAGGAAAGCTGGCTAAAAATCTGAATGTTTCATTCTTCTGACAAGTGAATAGTCCGCAACGCTTGGAAGTATCGTTACTGTAATCCTCTCAGGCTGGGTGCTGAGAAACAGCTTTAAAGACAATCCTCTTCCTTCAGATTTCCTAATATTTACCCGCAAAAGAATGGAAAAACCCAGGAAGGCGGACCCTGGCCCTCTTCTTCCCCTAAACTTTTTTTAATTGCTCATATTTGTATAGCCAACTATTTCATGTAGTGGCTTTGGGCACCGTACATAATAAAATACACAAAAACTCTTTAAAACAATTCAAAGTAACTTTAAATTAAGAAAATATAAAAACAAATAGTGGAAAAGAGTGCATTCAGTTAATTTTGCAGTAGTTGAAGCTTCTGGATATTCTTCAAGGGCAGCCCCACAGAGAGCACATTACAATAGTCCCTTCAGCAGGGGATTTCAGGTATGACAGTAGAACCTCCTGGCCCAGGAATGAGCTGCAAATCAACTTTCTTAGTTTTTCCTTCCTGCAAATCCAGCCATAAGAAAGCCACACCTCCAGGAAAGTGTTGGCACTCACACAAAAACCCTCAAAGGCAGGTGCAGGATCTGCCACTGGGATTATCTGAATGGAACTAACTGTCCAACCTACCATCTCCACCACCAGGGAAAGAAAAATAAGTCTCTTTGTGAATGAGCTGGCAGGAAGCAGAACAGCTGGAGGAGATAGTCTCTGTACGTGAGGCGAAACACGCAGAGCTGCACCTGACTGAAACAGCTTGCTTCAGCCCTGCAGGTCTTAGCCAAGCCAGTCACCTGAAGCAGCCTTGCCTGCCTCCTAAGGCAGAAGAGACACCAGCCCTGCAGAGGAGTTCACCCTGACACCCACATCCACTTCCTTGTCCCCCTCCACGTGCAGACACCCACATAGGGCTGAAAACAAAGAAAGGAGAAAATTGTCAACCATTTAAGAGTTTGACTCATATAGAAAGATAGGAGCTGGGCAATTGTGGGTCTGGAGCAGCTGACTGCATTCTGGGTCTTTTTTATTTAAAAAAAAACATCTTTCCATATTAAGTATTATTTGGACCTGTGCATTACAGTGGTCTCCTGCTCCTAACATGAAAAAGATTGGGAGTAGGGGCTGATGTGAACCATGGTGGCACAAGGGTTAGAAGGCAAATATTACAGGCTAGTCCTGCTGACTGCCGGCAATTCGATTCTCGCCGGTTCAACGGTGGGTAAAATGAGGAGCCAGCTTGTTGGGGGCAATATGCTGACTCTGTAAACTGCTTAGAGAGGACTGTGTAATGCACTGTGAAGTGGCATATAAATCTAAGTGCTATTGCTGATGTGAGCATTTTTAGGTAACTATGTAGCCTCTTACACAATAATATTGGAGGGGTTACCTGCTAGCCACCTGCAGAAGATTCCAATTGAGCAAATGTCCTTTCTGATCAGTGGCCAAGTCAACTCTGGTTTGATACCTAGGGGTATCATAACGTAGCATTCATTTTCTGCCTAAAGACACCGTATTACGGTAGTTTGTTGCATAAAACATAATGTTATCGTGTCACCTGGGGAAATCAGTAAGATGTAACACAATTGATTTGCCAAATCCTGCAGCTCCAGACAACATGTGGAATACATCATACTCCATCAGACAGAACCCCTTGCAGTTTCTCCTGCTGGTTTCCTAATCCAGGTGCCTCACGGCTTCTTATCAATCCATCCTTCCAAAAGTTAATTGAGTTTTGTTCTCATTAAAATGAGTTCCCATTATTGTGATTCCCAGTTGTTCTTGTTCTAGTCTAGGTAATACTGTGTACTGGGTGTCACAGCCCTTTTATCTTTCCTACTGTCATAACAAATTAGATTGCAATTTTCCATGTTTCAAATTCTCCCTGCTAAACTGAGTGATTTAGGGCAGTCTCTTTGTCAGTCAACTCTCAAGGTAGTTGATATGGGGATAAAATGAAGGGAGATCCCATAGCTCCTGAAGAAAAGAGGAAGGATGGAATATAAATCTAATTAATTAAATGAATCTGATCCAGCTGTCAGCAAGAAGATACACACAGTCAGGGCAATGCAAGCGCGGTATGTATTACAATTGAGGAACACACTGTCCGTGGATAAGAGTTTCATTAAACGCAACAAGCAGGGGCGAGTCCTGGAAAGCAATTAGATGGTTGGCTGTGCTGATGGAAAAGTTTTTCCCAAAGTCGATTTTTTTAAAACAAAAATGGCTACAACTACAAAGTCTCTTCTGAGCCCTTGCTTCTGCTTCTCTCCAATTTTCTCTTTCCGAGCGCTTTATATCTTTTTCCTCTGTCCCCTCTTGGACTCTTTCCCTCCTCGGTAGAAAAAGCAGAAATGTAACATTATGATGCCACCTAGTGAGCCTTTCATGTCCCCTCTGCAGATTGCAAATTATGGTTTCCTTTCTGATGTTTTGAGACGGGAATGTAAATCATGCAACAGGGTGGCCACATATGAGCCACTGCCAATCTCCGTCCTTTTTTTTGGCGTTTTTGTTGTGGGGGGGGGGGGGGGGGGGGGGGGGGGGGGGGGGGGCTAAGAAAAACTTTCACAGCTTTAAACCCTGATATAGAGCCTTGGTGGTGCATTGGTTAGAATACAGTTCTGCAAACTGCTTCTGCTGACAGCCAGGTCCCTGCACCTTGGCAGATCGAATCCCACCAGGCTCAGGGTTGACTCAGCCTTCCATCCTTCTGAGGTGGATAAAATGGGGACCCAGGTTGTTGGGGGGCAATAGGCCGACTCTGTAAATCACTTAGAGTGGGCTGTAAAAGCGGCATATAAGTCTAAGTGCAATTGTTATTGCTATATAATCTCTTCCGAATCTTACCCCTCCCGCTTTTGCTGCCTATGGTCTGATGCAGCATTTTAACCTAGTTGTATTGCTTAGAAAATAGCTCACTATTTGTTTTATAGTTACAAAATGAGCATTAACATTTCCTGAATGATATTGCTATTGCAATGGGCAGGCAAAAATGCAGCGGGAGTGGGAGTGACTTGCAATTTCCTGCTGGCTTCCCCATTGACTTTGCTTGTGGGAGTTGTCAGGGAGCATCAGAAGTCATGATCGTGTGACTGCCGCAGGAAGTAGTCATCAGTGTAATTCATACAGTAACCTCTCTAATTCACATGGGTGTTAAGAAGGGGAAGAACTAAGTATAGTGCTTCAGTAGTCACCAGTGTAATGGCACTATACTTAATTCTTCTTACACCCAGGTGAATTAGAGAGGTTTCTGTATGAATCCCTTCCAGATATTATCTCGTTGTTCTGAACTTCAAAAAATGTTTCAGTCTCTTTTGCCTAGCTAAATAATAATAGCACTTAAGATGCATCTACCGCCCCATAGTGCTTTACAGCACTCTCTGAGTGGTTTATAATGTCAGCATATTGCCCCCAACAATCAGGGTCAAAATGTTTTAATTCAAAAGAAATATTTCCAAAAAGAGGTCACTTGCCAAAAAGGGCAGCCCAGTGTCAGGCTTTCTTCTGCTCCTTTATAATATAGTACACCATTAAATAGTCTTCACTGGAACAGCAAATTGAACTGCTTCATCCTATACAGAAGAAATCCAAATCAGTCTTGCTTTTTAAACTGACGTTCCTGTGTGCCTTGAAATGTTTAGTACTTAAGGGAGAAGAAGAAAGATTGGATAGTAGGAAAGAATTTGGAGGCTCTGTGATTCTTTGCTATCATTTAGAAGTAGTGCAGTTTTTATTTTTTTAGTTTGGTAACAAGGTTTTAAAAATTGTAATCTTGTCATTTTTTGTTGTTCTACTTGTTAACTATTTTGTCATTAATATGGTAAGAGAGATAACAGGTTAATAATTTGCAAATAGAGTTAGAAGTTTAAAAATTGGGGCGGTCTGTTTTGCAAAGGGTGGGGAAAATATTGTTGAAATATTGAATCCATATTCAACTAGGGGGGATAATATGTGTACACGTGTTTGTGTTCTTTTTTTAATGTCTTTTTTGTTCACTTGTTTCTGTAAAAATATTTTGGGGGGAGTTTTATATTTTAACTTTTTTAATTAAAAAAAATAAAAATATTTTTGTGGCCCCACTTTTATTAATGCTTCCTTTATTTTGCCAAAGCTTCTCCTAGAACAGCTTTCTCCAACCTTTTCCCAAATGTGGCGTGGGAGGAGAGGGGGAAGAGGGGATGGTTTTGTGCCAGGGCATGCACGCACAGCTTCTGTTGTGTGAGTGGCAGTTACCATACCTGCCGCTCGCATGAGTGGGGCTGCACACACGCGTATGCACACATGCCGGCCCACCACTCACCTGTCACTGTTGGGAATAAGCCACAGCTTGACAGTGAGCCACAGCCCACAGGTTGGGGGCCCCTGTTCTAAAAGGTGTGGAAGCACCACACCTTTCCTGCAACTCTATGAACCTGAACCTATTAATCCACTTGCTTAGCTTTCTCTTTTTGCTGCTTTATCTGACTCCTCTTTTCTAAACTGGATCTGAGCTCATAGGAAATCTTATTGCACATTTCTTCCTTCTGACTTGTGGACTCCTGGTAGTATCTGAATTTGTCCCACCTGCTCAGGTAGCCCTCAGTTAGCATTTGTCTTAAGCATTTGCCAAAGAACAAAGACTGCGTTCTTCCCCCTTTTTCTCTTATGAAGAAATTCACACTGGTAACATTAGTAGTGCTATCTTGAAATGTCCTTCCCTGGTAAAGGGATTTCTGCTATGTTTTATCCACATTTTTTTTCCATTTGGCAAACCAAGAGACTAACAATGATAGAAACTAGAAGCCATCTCAGTTCCTAACAACCTCTAAGGGCTACAGCAGTATTTAAATACACAAATAATAATTAGATTTCTCCAGGCATAGAGAAGCTTGACATTCCTATATACCAGGGGTCCCCAAACTTGGCGAAGGAGGGTGGGGGGCGCAGAGAGCTGCAGGGAGCTGCTTTGTCTTTAAAGACATGTTTCTCCTTTTCTCATCCAGGGAAATATAATGTTCTGCCTTTTTAATATTTCCTAGAATATTTCATTCTTCTAGGAGAGGGGTGGGCGCTAACTTTCTACAGAAGTATTCGCTTGTTGCAAAGCTGTAACGCACCTGCTTTGAGGGAAAAACTGCAGGCCAGGGCCTGGATCCAGATCATGTGCACACCAGAGGTGATATATTCAGCAGGTTCTGACCAGTTCTGGAGAACCAGTAAAAAAAATTTTGAGTAGTTTGGAGAACCAGCAAATACCACCTCTGACTGGAGATTTTACAGTATTTTTCCCCGGCCATGCCCACCGAGCCACGCCCACAGAACCGGTAGTAAAAAAAAATTGAATCCACCACTGGTGCACACCTACTCCAAAACATAATAGCAAAAGAAAAGCCCCCCCCCCCCAAAAAGGGGGGGGGGGCGGAAAGGAGTTACCTGAGATTTCTCAGGGAAACTCAATCTTATTGTTAAAGCTGCTGCTTCCCAAGTTCTTGAGAATTCTTTTGCCTCAGATTATTTTCAGCCGTGGAATTTAATATGCAGTGAACAAAGCTTTCCAAAGGCATGCCATGGAAAAAGTGAAAACGTGAGACATCTGAATGAGTTAACCCTTTGGAACACTTGAAACTTCCAGGCTGAAGCACAAAGTCCTTTCAAATGATTTGGTTCAGACCTCATTACTCCCCAGCATTTCAAAGGTTTGGGTGCATGTCATTTTGTAAAGATACTGCTCCCAGTGTCTTTCTTCTAAACATTTCCCACTCCCAATGCAAATTCTTACATTGACCTGACATTATTAGAGCAAAAAAGGAAGGGAGGACATCGCTTTGCATTTTAATAATAATAATAATAATAATAATAATAATAATAATAATAATAATA
>NW_020769313.1:5421712-5540026 GCF_900518735.1 Pseudonaja textilis
TAATAATAATAATAATAATAATAATAATAATAATAATAATAATAATAATAATAATAATAGAAATTTCCATTCCCAACTACTAGGCTGGGCTCTGGATCTGAACTCATTTCAAGTTCCTAGGTAGTTTCAGATAATTTGGAAAAAGTCGATGTGGCCTATGTGGTCTGAATTTAATCGTAAATAAAATAATAATAAACATCTTTAATCTGTCCTGCTATTTCCTGCCTAAGCAGGGGGTTGAAGACCTCCAAGGTCCCTTCCAACTCTGTTATTCTATTTAGTCACTAAAGGCAGAAACTATCAAATACACGAGTATTCAAATCAAGGGTTCAGAGATTAAAGTACGTCTTTTCCTCTAGCCCCGTCCACTTCCTTGTCCCTTGTATATTTTTCAGAATGTAAAGGAACGAGTAGAGACCTCTCAGCCTCCTCCAATGGAAGAATGATTCATTCTTAGGCAGGGAAAATACAGCTGAGCTTTACATTTTAAGTATTGTCATGATCAGGAGACTTCGATATTGACTTGATTACCAAATTAATTACAGGCATAATTGTAGGGAATTTCCAGATTTATGAGCAAACGTGACTGTCACCTCCTATGCCTTCCCCACCCAGAGAAATACCTGCTGATTCTAATAATTCCCCTCAGAGGAGACTTAGGTAGAATCTTTCAACAGATTGTAGGTGAAACTGTTAAGAGACGATCAAAACACCCAGCTAAGCAATCAACATATTTTGTTTGCCTTGAAAACCCCTCTCCACAATCCTTCCCCGCTCCACCAATCTAAGATTCTTTCACATTCAGCTTGCCTTATCTCCTGCAGTTTGGGAATGCACTGACAGAGGAAAATTTGGATTATTTAGTTGTCAATCAAGCTTAAAACAAATTTAGAAAACTTGTCACTCACACAGAGTTCTTAATCATGCCTGCCCTCTAGTGGTCATAGAAGATATTCACAACTTTAGAAACAAAGATTACCTTTCCTATCTATAGGACAGAGGTATCAAACACAATTTTATCAAGGGTCCCATCAGGATTGTGTTTGACTGCGGAGGGGGGGAGGCATGGCCAGCTCGACATCACTTGTTGAGGCTCCATTTTTGGCCACGAAGGTCTCCTGCAGTCCTTTGCTAGAAAAAATGGAACATGGGCGAGCCATGAATGGCCACCCGAGCTCTGTTTTTGTTGGCAGAGGGCTCCAGGAGGCCAGTGAGGGAGGGCCATATTCCCAAGCTTTGTTTTCACTGGCAAAGGCACTGCAGGCTGGTCCCTTCCCAGGGTGGTCCCGCGGGCCGGATCTAAGCACCCTCTGTGCCAGATACAGCCCGCGGGCCTTGAGTTTGACACCCCTGCTATAGGACAAGGACAGCATTTAATGCCTAAAAAGTATTGATTGTCTTAAATACAGGTAGTCCTTGACTCACAATAGTTCATTTGGTGACCATTCAAAGTTAAAACAGCACTGAAAAAAGTGACTTATGACCATGTTTCAGTTATGACCTTTGCAGCATCCTCCTGATCATGAGATCAAAATTCAGGTGTTTAGTAAATTGAGTATTTCCATGTTATTTACTTCTATATAATTTATTATGTTAATTCTGTTGAGAGAGTTTAAACATATTGACGAACTACTAAAAACAACCCTGTATGATAGGGACACACTCTTCCTCTGATTTTCATTAAACGTATGAGGATAGTGGTTTTTACTTTCCAGATTTTCAGCTATATTATTAATCTTTAATTTTGATTCTTGTGTTTAAATGGAATGAAAATAATTTTGAATATAAACCAGAGATGGTATTCAGCAGGTTCTGACAAGTTCTGGAGAACTGGTAGCAGAAATTTTGAGTAGTTTGGAGAACCGGCAAATACCGCCTCTGACTGGAGATTTTACAGTATCCTTCCCTTGCCATGCCCATCAAGCCACGCCCACAAAACCGGTAGTAAAAAAATTTGAATCCCACCACTGATATAAACATTATGGGTACAACGAGAAAACTATTATTATTCAATATCTTTGAAACTTGCCAAACTCTTGCTTCTAATTTTAGCCAAATTCAGATCAATTACTGTTCTTGTTTTAAAGACAGCAAGATATATTTGGAAAATTTTAGTTTGCTCATGGTTCTAAGGAGAAATTGGGATGGCTCTCATTTAAAAATGGTGGGTAAGCATTTTATTATTTTGTGAGAACTTGGGTGGGGAAAAAACATTTTCAATCAATGGACCTTAACACTCTTTTAAAAAACATTCTTAGACACTATATAAAGAATCTGAGAAATAATGCAAAGATTGATTTATCTGATTCCATGTGTTCAATGTTCAATGTGTTATTGAAAAAGTATCCTTCCCTTCATAATGTGGTTGCATTCTATATGCATGGTTTTTTAAAAAATCCTAGTTTGTGTATCTTAATCTTTTTTTTATGCTTGAGCCAATAAAATAAAAAAGTATTTTGTTATTTCCTTCTTCCAATATTTTCTTCTATTTTCAAGCTGGCCCTTAACTTTTTGAGATCAGCTAAGATACCAATGGCAAACAGGACATAATACTAGGAGAAGCATAAAACAGAATACTAGGAAACTGGCACCAGATCTAATGTCAGAATTAGACTAAAAATATAATCAATTCTCTTTCTTTTGTTCCAAGGTCAAATTATTTCTTTTTAGAGAGAAAGATCACACAAGAACCTTTTACTCTTGGTGGGAAACAGATTGGTCTTCCATACTTAGCCAGATTTTTTTTAAAAAAAAAAACCACTGCAGTGATGGAAATGTGCATTTTTCTATTCTTCTTAGTGGATATACTTCTCTCTTTCAAACACTGATGAAAACTGTAGGTGGCCTCAAAATAGGAAAATATTTGGTGAGCTGTTTGGCATGCTTTCTTAAGCTCCTAGGATAAGGGTTTATTCACAATATTACAGACAAAATATCTCCCTGAGCTGAGATTAAAATACACTCATTGTCTTGTCCAATTCCCCTGCTACAAGAATTCAGTATTTAATATGGTGGTAGCTGCAGGAGGTGTTCAGCTCCAAAAAGAAAATCATAACATAACAACTCAGTAAACTGAATTGTCTCTTAAGCCCAAATTTTCTTCTGTTAGAATCAGATATAGTGGTTTTTCAAAGGATTAAATAAGATTTTAAGTAACAACCATGGATTTCTGTACTGGAAAAAAATGTATTTCTGGAAAAGTCAAAGTTCAGTATGTTTTGAAATATTATTTTCAGTCAAGAATCTGTTACTTGCAAGATATAAATTGGGAGAAGAACACACTGTCTCTATCCAACCACAGATTCTTTTTTTCTCTTTAGTCTCAGAACATTCATTCTTCTGTCTACATTTGTTTGCAGTTTAAACTTCATACATTATCTCAGCGTGTTGTGAGAGTGGTAGGAGGTGATCCATGGTTGGATCCATGAAGTAATGTTGACTTCTTTGATGGAAGCAGTGTGCCCCCACAAGAGGCCATTCTTGGACCCAACAGTTTTCATCCTGCCTTCATTTTCTGAGGAAAGTTGTTGAAAAGGTGCTCAATCTAAAGCTCATCAGAACCCTGAAATAAATGAATTATTTAGTCCCATTTCAGCCAGGATTCTGTATTGAGACAACTTTGGTCACACTTGTTGATGATCTGCGGCAGAGCTGAGATGGTCAATCTTGAGCTGGTGAGAATTGAATTGCCAAACTATTGGCAGCCAGTATTCAGCAGAAGTAGCCTGCAGTTCTGCATTCTAACCACTGCGCCACCACATTTCTTAGAGTATAGCTTCTAGAATTTTTTCCAACTGAGTTAGCCATGCTCTGCAACCTTTCCTTAGCTTGCAATATTGCAATTAAAGTAACTCTACACTCTGTAACATAATTTACTTTAATACCAAGTATCTTCTATATATCATCTTTCCTTATATCTACTTTCTATTCATTCAGTTAGGAGGCTAATATTTTTTAAGAAGACTGTCTCTTCCTGCAGCTATTATATTTCCACCCTCATTTCTTCCACTTCTGTTCCCTTTCTGTAGGTCTAATCTGTTCTTGACACTCCAAAATAAAGGCTTGTTCTCATCTCTCTTATATCCTTTATTAATTCTCTCAATCTTAACAGTCAAATCAATCATGTTTTCAGATTCATCCCTTTCCCCGCAAACACACAGAGACTTATGAATACACTTATGTATTACAGATAAACAAAAAAAAATCCTAACAGATGCTTGCTGGTCACCTTCACATTCATTCCTGGGTCGCCAAAGGGCTCAATTACTTTTTTCTGTAATCTTCTGTCTTGTGCCACTCACCCACTCATGTAACTGATAAAACCACCATTTTCTCTACATTCATTCCATGTCACAATTTTCCTCAAAATGAAACCTGGTTCTTCCATTATCGTCACAGTGGCCATATACAGCACATCTTTTTTATTTATTTGTCAAATTCAGATACTATCCTTCTCACTCACAGAGAGACTTTGGGCAATATACAGCTAAAATAACCATAAAGGACAGTCTTTTATTTCAGAAAGCTGTCCCTTGGATTAGTTACTTACTTTCTTGGATTTGCTCTTACATTTTCCTTTGTAAAGATAAAAACCTTAAAGAGCTGTTTTTTTTTATCACTATGAAATTCTTTCAGATTTTCCTCTTTTTTAGCCTTGCCCTTTATTTTCCCCCCCAAGAAACTATGGTCACTGTGATTATCATCATTCATTGGAATGTAACAAGTTGCTATCTTCAAGCTATGGATTTCTACTTTCAGAACATATTAGAACTTTCTGATACAAATTAGCTCTTTCCTTCAAAATAAAATTGCACCTTCATTTCCCTAAGGATATCAGTTCTACTGCGCAAGATCATGTCACTATTCAAATACGTTACATCTTTCCCCTTTGTCTTAGTTTCATAGACATACAACTTATATATTATTTCATTTGTGAACTAACTTTTTATTATTTACTGCATTTCAAATTTGCAAAATTATTGCAATTTTATGCAGGTTGGAATCTTTACGATACAGAAAAGATTGTCTTGCAAGCCATTATACAGTACTGTGAACTACATCTCACCTACGAGAAGATGCTGTGTACTGACACACTCAATATATACAGGTAGTCCCCAACTTATTACCACAATTGACCCCAACATTTTTGTTGCTGAGAAATTTGTTAAGTGACTTTTACCCCATTTTATGACTTTTTTTGCCACGTTTGTTAAGTGAATCATTACACTTGTTAAATTATAAACATGGGACCCTGGGACACAGCAATGGTCTTAAATATGAGCCAGTTGCCAAGCCTCTGAATTTTGATCCCATGGTCATGAGGATACTGCAGAGGTTGTACTGTGGAAAAAAAAGTTACAAGTCACATTTTTCAGTATGTTGTAACTTTAAACAGTCTGTAAGTTGTAAGTTGAAGACTAGGCTGTAAGTTGAGGACTAGGCATACCAGTGATGGGATTCAAAAAAATTTACTACCGGTTCTGTGGGCATGGCTTGTTGGGTGTGGCATGGTTTGGTAGGCACGGTGGGTGTGGAAGGGGAAGGTTACTACAAAATCCCCATTCCCTCCCCACCCCACTAACCTGCTTTCCAGCTCTGTTCTCCTGTGCAGGCAACAAAAGAAGACCCAGCCAATCAGCTGGGACTTAAGAGGCAGAGAATAAATGGGGGTGGGCCAGTCTGAGGTGGTATTTGCTGGTTCTCTGAACTACTCAAAATTTCTGCTACCGGTTCTCTAGAACTGGTCAGAACCTGCTGAATACCACCTCTGCTGTATACTGATTGCAAAAGATAATAAACAATCTGTGAAATTTATCTCAGTGAGTACAGATCAGTGGTGGTGTTCAGCTGGTTCGCACTGGAATGGGCGAACCGGTAGCAAGGATTTGGCATGGGTCGCCAAACCAGTAATAAGTTCTGGCTGGCCATGCCCCCGACCCTTTTGCCCGGTCACCTCTGGCTTGCTTGCCGCATCTGCCCAATGCTCGCTCACCCCGCCCACCTGACGCTTGCCCCTTAAGGTATTTCTTTTTTTCCCTTCTGACAATCAGCTGTTCATACAATCAGCTGCGCCGAGATTCTCCTTGCTGAGGCCCAGGGAGGTAAAAAATGGAGGGAGGGGTTCAGCCCCCCCCCTCCATTTTTGCCTTCCTGAGCCCCCAGAGGAGTTTTCTGGGAGCAAAAATGCCGTCCTAGAGGCTCCTCTGAGGCTCAGAAGGTCCCCAAAATGGGGGCGGCTGCAAAAAAAGGCCACACCCACCCAGTCACATGGCCATGCCCACCTAGTCACATCCACCAAGCCACACCCACAGAACCGGTAGTAAAAAAAAAATTTGAATCCCACCACTGGTACAGGTAATCCTCAACCACAAGTGGGAAAAGAACATTCATCATCAAGCAGCATGGTTATTAAGTGAGGCATCACATTGCTGCTCCCCATTTTATGACCATTCTCCCCATGGGAATTAAGCAGCTGGAAAGGACACAAATCATGCAGAATGGTGCAACCATCGAAACTGCCAGCTACTTGCCAAGTGCCTGAATTACGATTACGGGGATGATGATGCAATGGTCATAACTTCAAGGACGGCTCATAAGTCATTTTTTTTCAGTGCCATCGTAACTTCAAACTGTTATTGAACAAATGGCTGTAAGCCAAAGACCGCCTCTATGGGTTGAACTTCATTCCATGAATTTTCCTACCATAGGAAATCTGTGGTTCCTTATTCTGTACATTTTGTGGAGTTCCATGTTCATAATACAGAGAATCACAATGCAATCCAGATCTGTTTCCTCTGAAGTAAAGTTTATTGACTTGAATAGAGTTTATTGACTGGAAAGTGTTTTCAAAGACCTAACGTTCAGAAAAATGGAAAACTCATATGTAACCATGGTATTTTATGACAATTCTGTATTTTTTTTAACGTACCTTTTAAAACAGGAAGGGAACAAAAAGTCAAATCCCCAATAAATAAGCACAGTTGCACATGATGGTATGTCTCAGCAAGTGGAGCCAGTGAGTCATCCATGGCTGATCTCAGAAGCTAAGCAAGTTCATCTCTAGTCAAATGATGAGAAATGTCCTGGGAATGTTGGCTGGACTCACAGAAACCAAAAATATAATCCCCAAACAAGGTAATGACAAGCCACGTGCCCAATATTGTCAAGAAAACTTCAGGGAGTCCTTCATCAGGAGTCCTTTGTAACAAAGTCTTTGACCTTTACAGCAGTAGCCTTAATGTGTTCCTTGACACAATATGTTGTGCTGTCCCTAAATTAAATTGGAACTTGTTAAAAAAATAAGTTGAACGGCAAAATCCTACATATCTCTTTTCAAGAAGTGTTGCCAAATTCAGTAGAATTGACTTTCAAGCTATAGGGTGAGCAACTCCCACCTTCATCTGGGGTTACATGGGCCTTTTTAAAGGGCAGCTGAATTCAGAAACTTTTGATGGATGCAACTAAAAAATGTTCAGTTTAGAGGTACACAAGTATTTGTGTTAGCATAGATTAAATTCTGCTCTAAATCAGCAGAAAAGGAACTAGCCAAAGCTTGAATATGAAGGCTGCATCCTAAATCAGAATTATAGAATTCATTGAGAAGAATCAGGATATCCAGTAGTTACTAAAACTTCAACAATTAAGCCGGGGGGGGGGGGGGAGGAGCAGGGGGGGGAGAGAAATAGGCAGACTTCTCCACTGCTATTGTTTTGCAGTTTATAGCACATGCCCTAGTTTTTCTTTAAGTCATCCTGTAGTATGATTTCAACAGTTGTTCAAACTTTTTATGCAATACGTACAGCTTGTAACTGGTACGAGTACGAGTAAGAGTAACAACAAACATACATGGTGTTTCAAGATCAAAAGAGCTGGTCAAAAAACAGACACCGCAGGGATTCTAGGAATGCTATTGTTGTGGGGTGTAATAACATATTTTAAAAGCCCGTCCAAGTTTAGCTTTGTACCTCCAAGGAGTTATGATGAATTCTCACACTTCCTTCAGTCTCTGGACTGTGCATTATCTTTCATAAATCCTTCTTCATTCATGCCTCGCCCAGGATCTGCTCTGTATTTCTTTACAATATGAATTAAGATATGTGTAAGATGTATATTAATTCCAGAGAACCATGTCAGTCTTTGCAACCAACTTGAAGAGACCACTTTACTGGAGCAAATAAAGGGGTCATCTGCAATAGTACTTATTTGATCACCAACGGGTGCAGAGTGTGGTGGTGTGGGCAGTTTTGGGGGCCCTAAAATGGCCCCAGTAACACCCTTGCTCAGCAAGCTGCATTGGTCACCAGTCTGCTTCCAGATACAATTCAAGGTGTTGGCGATCACCTGTAAAGCCATTCATGGCATGGACCATCCAGGACCGTCTCACTGGGATTGGCCTATCCCACTCACGCCAGCCAGGGAGGCATGCTGCATGTCCCGTTAGCATTATTCCAGCTGGTGGGATCCAGGATGAGGGCATTCTCTGCTGTTGTTCCTGCCCTCCGGAACATCTTGCTGCATTGATGTGAAATTGGCCCCAACCCTCCTCTCTTTTCATCAAGGCCTAAAGACCTGGCTCTGCTAGCTGGCTTGGGGAAAACAGCAGTGGAAGTGGTTGATCAAGTAACAAAAGATCCCACATCCCCTCACTCTTCCTGCGCCTTCCCATGTGTCCTTAGGTTTTAATCTTGATTTTAATTATTTATGTTTTAACTGTTCATGTATAGATATATATTTTATGATTGTAAGTCACCTGGTTATCAGATGGTAAAATCAGTGGCTAATAAATTTTATAAATAAACTAGCTTTATACCCGTGCTTTGCTATGAAACTATGTGATCGGGATTAGTTTTTGGGAAGGAAAATAAGGGGTAAAAATTGTGCCTCTGCCTGCCAGCATCGAGCGGTATTCATCTGGCTAGCATCCAGTCAGTGTGAGAGAGTTGAGGGCTTGTTTGGAAAGTGAAACAGTATTTGCTGTGTGAGCAAAGAGACAGCAAGGAGCCTGGCCATGGCTTAGCTCAACTGTTCTGTACTAAAGCTGCTTGGTGCTCTGAAACTGAAACTCCTTTCCTCTGCATGTGTTTTGCATTTGGAAGAGATTTCTTTTTAGGGGGAGTAGAACTCCTTAGCATCAGAGCATGTTAATAAAAATATATGAAATACTAACGTTCTGATGGTCATTTTGAAAAATCCTTCCTAAGTGAGCACCTAGAAGCCAAGAGGAACATATGTGCCAAATTTCAAGTTTGTAGACTTTACGGTTCTGAAGATTTTGTGACGATGCGTGAATAGTATTTCATGTTTTTATATACAGTATATAGATTTTATATAATTTTATAAATAAAATTTTTAAATAAAGATTAAAAAAGAGGGAATTCAGTGATTTTTGTCTTTGTTCCTTTAACACAACCGCTTGTTTAAGTGCCTTGTTAACAAAAGGGGAACAAAAGCATTCTACATATATTCAATACTGAAAGCTTTTCTCAACAAACAAAATTCTTGAAATCAAGCCAGAAGCACATAGACATGAATCACCACAAGATGGCACAATGAGGGAAAAAAAATCTTCCATGCTCCCCACAGAATAAACCAGGAGCGTGCAACCTTGGCAACTTTAAGACTTGTGGACTTCAACTCCCAGAATTCCTCAGCCACCCCTGGAATAAACCAACTCTTGTTCTTTACATGCTAACTCTGCTTTTAAAATACTAAATATTGAATCTCCGACAATTTTTTTACAATCTTACATTTTTTTCTACCATATCAGTCCTTACATTTAAAATCCTTTGGAGGAACTACCTATCCCTGTGGGGATACAACCAAAGATTTATACTTCCATGTTGTGGAAATCCAGAATTTTGCCACGATTATTCTGGTTAGACTTTATTTTCTGCGTCAAAGTAAAACAGAATGCCAGTGATAAAAGGATTTGCATAGCAGTAACTCTCAGAAGTCAAAAGCTATTCATCAATAACATAAAGGCCACAATTCCATTCATGAGATTTGCATAATTTATATTTGGTGCCCCTAATTTATTCAGCTACCAATACAAATTCAGGGTTTATATGGCATAGATTGCAGATTAAAAGAAAAGAAAAAAAAACAAAGGACTGAGCAATTGGAAACCACCCGATGGTACATGAGTAACCTGAATATCCTAAGGGCTCATAATTTATGAAGGCTGGAAAGATGGGCATGGTTTCAGGATTTAATTCTGAAAAACCATTTCAGAAGCATTCTGCAATCCATGCCTCCAGTGGATTGCAATTTTCATCATCCAGAACCAGCACAGGGTGTGAGCACAATATATCTGCAGAGCGTTAGTTTGGGGGAAGCAAGCATGCAATGCACATACTCTTTCTTTCTAGCACTATTTATTTAAATTACCACCCCTAAATGAGAGTATGATGTAGGTGCTGCACTAGACTCTACGACAGGGGTGTTAAATTGGCGGCTCGCAGGCTGGATGCGTCACAGGCAGGCCACACCCACTCCAGCTCAATGAATGGGTAAAGTGTCGCAAAATGTCACGTGAGTGACGCCGTGAATTTGACACCCGTGCTCTAGGAGAACCAACTTCAGGACTCCCTCAGCCATAGCAATTCACTGGGAGACTTTGAGTCACTCCCTGACTCTCTGCCAACCTACCTCACACAAAAGTTGTGAGGAAATGGGAGGAGGATACTAGCTCGCAGATAAGATATAGAACTTACACATAAATTAAACCTACATTATGATCAACTCTGAATGATGTTTAACCTATTGATTAACAGGGTGACCTGTGTCCTTCACATTGGTTAGTGAAATCCCAAACTACTGGGTTTAATTCAGTATGCAGAAAGCATCTGTAAACAATGAGGAAAGATAAATTATGAAAATGCGAAAGAAAAAATGAAAACGTGACAGAATAAAAATAACATAGTGGGGAACCTCGTTGTAAGAATAAAGTAAGGTATTGTTTAAGAAAGTGAAAAAGGGAGAGAAGCGGGAATAGTAATGTTATTTATGACATTCTTTATTTGCCATTTCCTTTTTATTTGCCTTTATCCATTGCATAAAACTATGCTGGAATATACTTTTAAAGTTATTGCTGGCTGGAATCTGAACAATGCACAGAATGTTTTAAGAATAAAACTGGGAAAGAAATAACTCACAAAAATAACTGGAGATCTATAGAAAAGAACAGACGATGGTCGGATCTTTTGACACTCTAAATGGCCCTCTCACACTCCCAGCCTTTGCTTTCTCCTTTTCCACCTCTTTCAAAACCATAAATCATACAAAAGTTATTTAACACTCTGCCTTTAATTAAATTAGTTCAGAAGAGCAATTGTTACCCAAAATAATGGAAAGTGTATTTCCCCCAAGGATGTCTTAGCACTCCGTGCCATCCTCTTCCTACTTTTTTTTTCAAATACTTCTTCCTCAATTCTGGGAATGAAAAGAGAAATGCAACTCAAGGGACAGTCCCACAACATCCCCTTCTTTGTCACTCGATGCCCTCCCAGGGAAGTCACACAAAGTCTGTGGCAATGGCCAACACTTTGGAGAATTCTTTTTTTTTCCTCAGCAGGGAAGGTATAGGTGTTTTGATCCGTGTCCCAACTGGATTCCCATTATCTTCGATGAGCACCACGTTGTTAGAATCAAACCGAGGAGTCATGCAAGGCCCGGGAAACTTGCACCCGACAATTAACGCCTTTTTCTTTTCCCCTTTAATAGCCAGAAGAATTCGATCACCCACTTTGCCCACTCCGTTTTTGGTGTAGACGTGGATACATTTTGGAGGCCGGTGATACGGTGTGTTCCCCAAGGCGCTGTTATCAACCACTCGCACACGAGTCAATTTCTGGATATAACTGCACACATTGCTGAGGCTGATAAAAGAAGAGAGAGAGAGAGAAGTCTCAATAGATCTCCCGGGGACGTTAAGTAAGCCAAGGTCACTTCAGGATCCATTTCAAGTACAGCATTCTCTTTTCTCTCCAACCCTGTGCACTCCAAATGCTGGCCATATGTTTGGGGGAATCTGGGAGTTATATTTGGAGGGCAAAAAGTTGGGAAACTTGCATTAACAAGGACAAATAGGCTGAAAAACAGCTTCTACGCCAGGGCAGTAGCTCTTTTGAATTCTGCTGTATAGTGCAGTATTGTGTGGTGTCAGGGGGTTTCGGTTCAATGTGTGGAGGGTGAAGGATGTGTGTTTGTCTTTATTTTCCTGGACATGGTCATGATGTGCACTGAGGATGGTGTTTGATTTCGTTGTACGAGGTGCAACGACAATACACTAAACTAAACTAAACTAAAATTATGGTAATCTCCTTCACAATAAAAACAATATTGTGCCAGAAAGTTAAAACCAGCAATATAGACAAAGAGGACTGAATTAAAAAAACATACTACCATTTTAACAGCGCATATACTGGCAATCCTCAAATTACAACAGTTCATTTAGTGACCATTCAAAGTTACAACAGCAGTGAAAAAAAAGTGACTTAGGACCATTTTTCACACTTACAACCGTTCTAGCGTCCCCATGATCACGTGATCAAAATTCTGATGCTTGGCAACTGACTCATATTTATGACACTTGCTGCGTCCCAGAGTCACACGATCCCCTTTTGCGACCTTCTGATAAGCAAAGTCAATGGGGAAGTCAGATTCACTTAGCAACACTAACTTAATTACTGCAGTGATTCACTTAACAACGGTGGCAAGAAAGGATTGTAAAAAGGAGCAAAATTCCCTTAACAAATGTTTCATTTAGCAACAGAAATGTTGGGCTCAAGTGTGCTTGCAAAATCAAGGACTACCTTCACCTATTTATGGAGAATGAGAGATGGAGAAAGAAAGCATCCATTCCATTATGAAGCTTGATTCCCACACAGAAACCTAACACTGATTAAATATTTATCTGGCAGGCTTTTCTGGCTTATATTCTGCTACCCCACCTCCATCCCCTTTTGCTAGCATTAGAGAGTTACATAAAGGGTATCTGGCCAACAGAATCAAGTTGTAATCCTACCAACACTTAGCATGCAGTACCCCCACTTAAAAGCAATGGGACTTAACTTCTAAATAGGCAATACACTTACCATATAGTCAATACAGCTTTGTACTTTTATAATGAGAGAAAAGGCGAACTGTGAGACTTATTGACTCATTTTAAAAAATACTTGTACCCATAATTTAAAAAGTGTTGCACGTATTTTTTGAGTTTTAGCAGAACAAGGGTCTGGTTTTTAAAATCAATTTATGTAGGGTCCACTTCCTTTATAAAGTTAAGTCACTAGAACTCTAGCTATCCAAGACACACACTTTAATCCCAATAAACTTTAGAATAATTACTTGCTGTTTTAAGTATATTCATTCTGTTTTTCTCTTGAAGTGATTGCTATATGAGGAATCTTTAATGTAGCTCTGGGTATGAAGGGCAGCTCTTTGGATTCAAAGGGCAGCAGCTATTTCCAAAGAGACAGGAGCATCAATGAAGCCCCAATCAGCAATTCCTCAAAGCAGCTGAGTTTTTTCTCTGGGATGGTGTGGCTCAAGGGTGTCAAACTCACGGCATCACATATCACGACTTTGTTCCCCTTCGCTAAAACGGGGGTGGGCATGGCCAGTGTGTGACGGATCTGGCCTGTGGGCCATGAGTTTGACACCCCTGATGTGTCTTCTCCCTATTACAGCAAGATTCCCTGGAAGTCTCAATTTCTATCCCCATTAAACTTTTTCCAGCCAAGCACCATGATGGCTAGATAGTCTAGAAATCGCAATCTGGGGAAGCCAGGTTCAGCTCAATTGGTCAATGCTGAGTTTCTCAAACTCATAATGGTATACTGTATAACCTGTTTTGGTCACAGTTTGTTGAGCAACCCCTAGTAGCCAGATTCATACTAAGGTTATACAACTTGTTTGACAAACTGTAACTCTTGAATTCACAGTTCCCACCAAGCCAAAAATCAAACAAAAGGTAAGTTGGGGTGATGCAAGACCACAAGCAGCATGGAACGTGCTGGATCTGGCTCTGAATATGGAGATGGCAAATAGACAAAGTAGCAATATGTAGCCACACAAAACAGAACCAAATCTTTTTATATTTTCACTCAGAACACTCTAGGCGACTTATTGGTTCTAAAAATATGTTTGCTATGAACTGCATCTTTCAAAATGCTCACTTGTAAGTAGGTGGCTTCAGGGCTTTAGTTTTCAAGGATCACTCCAATAATTGAGGAACAGCCAGCCTTTCTCTCAGGGTTTCCCTGACTCAACCAATTATTCATTACACAATGGATGAATCACAAATGTCAAGGGTCTTTGTTCCCTCTTGAACATCAAGTATTTTGCAGAAATATTTCCCGCACACTTGTAGAGCAGGAATATAATGATAAAGGGGGAAGGGCACATACCTCTACCTATCCAAATCTAATGATTCTTTTGGAACATAAAGCTGACTTTATGCATCAGATCATTGATTGAAGAGTTTAAAGTACCTTCAAAAAGCAAGTGTGTTCTGTGAGGAAGATGGGCAGTTAAGAAGTCAACCTGAAAGCTTCTGCTTTAAGCAAGCTCCTGGATACAGGTTGTCCTCGACTTATGACTCCTATTGAGCCCAAAATGTCTGTAGCTAAGCAAGATATCAGTAGCTGTTAAGGAAATTTTGCCCCATTTTACGTTTTTTCTTGCCACAGTTGTTAAGTGAATCTCTGCAGTTGTTAAGTTAGTAACACGGTTTTGAATCTGGCTTCTTCATTAACTTTGCTTGTCAGAAAGCCGCAAAAGTTGATCACATGACCTCGGGACACTGCATAAATACATGCCAGTTGCCAAGCACCTGAATTTTGATCATGTGACCACAGGGATGCTGCAAAAGTTGTAAGTCTAAAAAACAATAATTACTCACTTTTTTCAGTGCCGTTGTAACTTTAGACAGCCACTAAATGAATTGTTTTAAGTCAAGGACTACCTGTACAGGGTTAAATCCCTGGAGAAGAGTCTGTAAAAGGGGACACCTTCCAGTCTCCTCCTAACCACAATCACCTTTTTCTCAATCCAATCTGTTTCACAGGATAATGACAAGAATAAAACGACAATATAAATTGTCATGGATACTTTTGGAGAAAAGACAGGGTATAAATATAATGAAACGAATACCTGAAAGTACGTATATTTGTTGCCCTGCTTAACTGGGGAAGAGCCAATCCCAGGTACCGATACAAAGGAACCATCAGGATTCCAATTAGAAGCCTGGGTAAAAAAAAAAGAACAACAAACAAAAAAGTTTAATTTGTATTTATATGAATAGAGCCAACTCCTAGGGGAAAGCAGAATTTTTCATTCTGCTGTCCCTTGAAAGATCTGATGCTTGCATTCAGAGGTGGTATTCAACAGGTTCTGACCAGTTCTGGAGAACCGGTAATGGAAATTTTGAGTAGTTCGGAAAACCGGCAAATACCACCTCTCACTGGCCCCACCCCCATCTATTCTCTGCCTGTTGAGTCCCTTCTTTTGTTACCCTGCATAGGAGAACAGAGCTGGAAAGCAGGTTAGTGGGGTACGGAGGGAATGAGATTTTATTTGTTTGTTTGTTTATTTTGTCAAACAATTATTAGATAACAGGTATAAGTATAAACATGGTTATAAATATATGAAATGGATACAAATAAGAAAAAAAAGAAACAATAGGACAGGGACGGTAGGCACATTTTGGTGCGCTTATGCACGCCCCCTACAGACCTCTTAGGAAAGGGGCGAGGTCAATAGTAGACAGTCTAATGTTGAAGATTTTGGGGTTTGGGGAAGAATCCAGAGAGTCAGGAAGAGTACTCCAGACATTGACTACTCTGTTGCTGAAGTCATATTTCCTGCAATCAAGTTTGGTGCGGTTTATCTTTAGTTTCTATCTATTTAGTGCTCTTGTATTGTTTTGGTTGAAGCTGAAGTATTCATTGATAGGTTGGACATTGCAATATATAATTTTATATACTATACTTAGATCAAACCGAAGGTGGTGTAGTTCTAGGTTGTCTAGGTCTAAAATTTCAAGTCTGGTGGTCCACGGTATTCTGCTACGAGTAGAGGAGTAGAGGACTCTTCTCGTAAAATATTTCTGGACTTTCTCAGTTGTATTAAGATTAGATAATTGGGAGTTGTACTATCAAGCTACGAATCTGATGTGGGTTAAGGAATGGATAACACTAAGAAATACTAGATTGTTGACATTAGAAGGACATGATTTGTTGTTGGGGTGGCATGCTTTTTTATGGTATAAAGGAACTAAAACACAGGGGTATTTTAGAAGACATTATATATGGGAGTCTCTGTGGTTAAACTGGGAGAAGATTAAAAGACAATGTTATTTGAAGATTCCAGTCGTTATCAACTATTGAAGCATTTTCTTATCCTATAATATACAAAAAGGAACAAACAGTTAGATATGGTGAAATATTGAATGAAAGGAGTGAACTCAAATCTATACAAAAGCTAGAGAAACAAGGTATAAAGATGAATTGGTTTTCATATGCGCAAATACATTCAAGGTATGATAAAGATTCTAAAATGGAAGGTTTCTATGATAAATTGACTGATTTAGATAAGATTTTGACAGATACTGATGAAAAGGTGATTAAAAAACTGTATGGATATTTATTAGAAATTAAATTAGAAGAACAAGTTAAAGAAACTATGATTGCTTGGGGGAAGAATTTTGGATATGGGATCGATTTAGAGAAATGGCAAAAATTGTGGTCTCAAAATTATAAAATGACAATGTCAACAGCATATAAAGAAAATTTGTATAAGATGTTTTACAGGTGGCATTTTCCCCGACAAGAATAGCAAGAATGTTCACGAATAAATCCTAAAAATGTTGGAAATGTCATCAGACACCTGGCTCATATTACCATATGTGGTAGACTTGTGCGGATGCTAAAAAATACTGGACTAAAATCCACATGTGGTTGGAAAAAATGACAAAAAAAACATATAGACTTGAAACCAGAGATATTTTTATTGGGAATTTTACCTGAAATATATAGTAAAGACTTGAAATACCTGATTGTAAATGTATTAACAGCAGCTAGGATTGTATTTGCGAAAAACTGGCAAAATGAGAAAATACCATCGCAGGAGGAAATCATTAAGAAAATATTGAAATGTGCTGAAATGAGTAGATTGACATTTGAAATTAAAAAACAAGAGGATAAACAATTTTATAAAATTTGGGATCTTTTCTATCAATGGTTAGACAATAAAATACAGTAATGAAATATGTAGACTTTTAGAAAATAATAAATATATAAAGATGTACTTCTTTCTTATTATACCTACCAAATGATTTTAGGATAGATTTGGGATGATAATATGAACTGTTATAAAATAAACTAAGTAAATTATGATTATCTTGTAAAACATGAATGAATAAAAGTATAGTCAAATGATTGATGAATAATGATACTAGGGTATTTAATTTTTGATTGAAAATATTAGACTATATGCAATGTAATTGTAATTGAAGACTACGAAATGGAAGCACAAAACAATTTGTAAACCAACCGGCACACTGTATGTACACATATGGAAAATAGCTTGATGTTTTTATGTTTTGTTTGTTTATGTTTGTTTTTAAAAGCCAATTTTTTTTTTTTAAAAAAAGAGATCAGATATGTAATGCGGGTTCCAGACTGATGAGCTGTATTCAAGTATTGGTCTAGCAAATGTTTTATATGCTCTAGTTAGTAAAGTGATATTATCGGAGAAAAAGCTATGCAGGATTAGGTTAACAATTCTTAATGCCTTTTTGTTCCCCAAGTAACCTAATGGCTTTTGACTATGTAGTTACAGTGGGCTCTAGCACTTAGATCATTTGAGATCAGTACTCCAAGGTCCTTGACAAAGTTTTTGTCATCAACAATGTCTTTACTATTCAGCTTGTATTTTATTTTTTGATTTTTTTGCCAACATGTAAGATAGAGCATTTATTTGTTGAGATTTGATGTTGCCATTTGTTTGACCATTCTGACACATAGTCGAGGTCTTTTTGAAGGGTAGCGGCATTGTGAGTGGTGTTGAATAGCTTTACATTGTCAGCGAAAAGAACTCAGTTGTTCTTAATATAATCATTAATATAGAGTATGAAGAGAGTTGGTCCTAGAACTCTGCCTTGGGGGATACCACTGTTGACAGGTACAGGATTTGATAGGACGCTCCCAATTTTGACCATTTGTTGCCTGTTTGACAGGAATGCTTCTATACAGTTATGCAGGTATCCAGATTAGTAAAACTAATTATTTATTATACTTTTATACTTATATAGTTATACTTATTTTGCAGTAACCTTCCCCCAGGAGTGGGGAGGGAATGGAGATTTTACAGTATCCTTCCCTTGCCACGCTCATCAAGTCACTGGTAGTAAAAAAATTTGAATCCCGCCACTGCTTGCATTGTATTGTTAAGCCACAGCCCCCATACTGTTCCTCCAAAAGAAATAAATACAACAGAATTAATGTGAGGCAGTTATTCATAACACAATGGTACTGTACTTGGGGAACAAAAAACACACACCAGGGCTGCTTTCTTCAAGGGCACAGATCCTCATTGTCAAAATAACCTTCTGCTTTTACAATTGCTGGTTGTTAGCTGCTAATTGTGGAGGACATGAGTACAGAGCATAGTCATTTAGCACAGCATTTTCTATCCTAATGGTCTCCAGTGGGTCCTGAACTGATGGTTTTAAAGCTTTAAAAAAGAAACAAGATTTTTAAAAATTCAAAAAGCTGACACAGAGATCCATCCCTTTGTTATTTGCTACTTTTTCAGAGAGAGGCTAGCACGTGAGCATTTTTAAAGAAGTTTGAGCTGCAGAATTTTAAAAGCTTATTTGGTATCAAAATTAAGGGTACGTTTAATTTCTTTATTTGCAATGGAGTAGTGATATGGAATTTCTAATCAGCAATTTGGAAGAAGCTTAATTTTTAAAAAAATCCCCAAATAAAAATCATCCAATGATACTTCTGGAATACAGATCCATTTTACAGGAGTATAAATAGATTAAAAAAAACTTTTGAATAAAAATTACAATTACCCTCATTCTGATTAGCTCCTTTAATGCAAGTCCCGTGAACATGCCGTACTAAGTTTATTTTGACCAATTTAATAACTCAGCTGTATACGAATTACCAGCAAACTATTTATTTTTTATCCCAGGCTTATTTTTTATTCTTTATAGAACCTTTATTCTTTTCCTAGCTTCCCAATACAATGTACAATACCTAACAGAAAGATTCTCTGTCCAGTTTTTAAGCCACTCCAAAAATACTGATTTCATTAAAGACTAAATTTATGTATGTATACATATGTGCGTGTAAATTTTTGAGTGTGTGGTAGATTCCAAAGAAACCACAGAATTGCAAACATGTTTCAGATACATAGAGCAAGATCTTCTAGCTCTAAATAACCCATCTGGAAGGAAAGTGTTCTTAGCAATCAAGATCATAAGCATTTATTTGCTTGTTTGCTTGCTTGCTTATTTATTTATTGATTTGATTGATTGCAGGTTTTAATGTCACAATTCCACACTGGTGAAACATTCACCTTAAAAATGATGTAAATCAAATAAATGGACAATCTGCCTTCTAATAATACACAGGGAGAAATTACTACCTGCATTCCAATAATACAGGGGGGGTTATCTTCTTTACTTTTTTTCTGTTCAGTTATTAAGTCTTTTCCAGCTAGAATTCTGGAATAAAAGCTTCATGACAAAATGGTACAAAGTAGACCAGACAAGCCTTGTATAGTAAAGATGCAAGACTAAGTAAAAATAGCTCTCTGTATAGATCATGTATAATTTGTTTTTAAAAACACTGAATTATTACAGTGAAATTATCATGTCTATATTAGAATAATTTTTTTTCTGTTTTGCTTCCCCTTTTGCACTTCTGTGTTTATATACACATACCATATGTTTTGCTTCTGAGTGTTTATTTTCCTAATAACAATTAAATCAGTTTTTTCTTCTTTTTTCCCATCCCTTATGATAAAAGGGATTAAAGGGGTAAAAACTCTGAATGTAATATACAGATGGAACAATGGGAGAATATATTGATAAAAGGGCTGTAATACACATATCATAACTGTGAAGGTATTTTTTTATGAAAAATGTACCAGTGATATTTGTCACTGGAAAAATTGTCTAAAATGTGTAAAGGTACTTTAAATGAAAGTTGGAAATGTGAACAACAAGAGGGGACATTTTTATCATACTTGGTGGAACTGTAAAAAAGCTTTAAAATGGATTCATCAATGCAGAAGATTTTAAAGACCAATATAAAATAGAAATCCGAGATACTTCTTTGGGGACTGATGGATAAACAGTTGGGGGAGAAAACTCATGGTACTGTACCTTGTTTCTTCAGAAAAAAAATTTAATGCACAAAGATGGAAATATTTGACGTTACCTGCAATGGAAGAACAGACGGTGAAAGTTGTTGGAGTTGGCTGATGGCAAAACCAACTGTTTGATCAGAGAATTGGAAGCCCTTTCTGGACTTTCTGCCTAAAACAAAAAAATATGAAATTATAATATATGGATATGATTAGAATAACAATAACAGAGTTGGAAGGTACCTTGGGGGTCTTCTAGTCCCGTGATGGTGAACCTATGCACGCTGTCACCTGTTGGCTCTTCCGGATTCTGTCAGCTGGTCTTCGCGCACGCAGGAGCACCGGAAACCAGAAGAGCAGCTCCCCTGTGCGCATGCATGCACCAAGCAGCTGGTCTTTATGTGTGCATGCGAATTAAAAACAGGAAGACCAGGTGGCCAGCATGCATGCGTGCACCGGGAGCTGCTTTTCTAGTTTTTGGCATGCATGCGTGTTTTGGGACTCGGTGCCTTTTCAGCACGCACGCTCCCTTTTCAGAACTCTGTGTCGAAAAGGTTAACTCCCACTGTTCTAGTCCAACAACATGCTTATACAAGAAACCATACACCATTTCAGACTAATGGTTGTCCAGTCTCTTTTCTTAAAAACTTCTAGTGTTGGAGCATCCACAACTTCTGGAGGCAAATTGTTCCAATGATTAAGTCTTCTAACTGTCAGGAAGTTTCTAAAGCATTTCAGATATCTCAAATTCTGTGTGGTGGGAAACACCTCTCTACCTGAGTCCTATCGTAGAAATAATAGCACAGGTAGTCCCTGAGTTATGACCACAATTGAGCCCAAAATTTGTGTTGTTACGTGAAAGATTTGTTAAGTGAGTTTGTCCCATTTTACGACTTTCCGTGCCACAATTTTTAAGCGAATCATTGCATTTGTTAAATTAGTAAAATGGTTGTAAAGTGAATCTGGCTTCACCACTGACTTTGCTTGTCAGAAGGCTGCAAAAGGGGATCGCATGACCTTGGAATACATCGAGTCATAAATATGAACCAGCTGCCCAGCATCTGATTTTTGATCATGAGACCATGGGAAAGTCATAAGTGTGAGAAATGGTTGTAAGTCATTTTTTCCAGTGCTGTTGTAACTTTGAATGGTCACTAAATTAACTGTTGTAAGTTGAGGACTACCTGTACTTTTCTGCACTTTCAACTTTGGCTTTTTTTTCAGTCTTTACTTTTTCTTTTTGTCTATTTTTATCTTATTTTTATCTTACTGGTTCTTGTTAGTTTTTATGTCTTTATTTTAAAACCGAACAATTTCAAAACATATGTAATTGTTTTTAAGAGATGGCTAAAATGCTTTAAATTGTTGTAAAATAACTTTAAAATACTTAGCAAAGATCCATTATCTGGAATTTAACATAATCTCAGAAATTAGAATTAAAATTTAATCCTGATTCATTTTAGATTTTTTGTCCTATGTCATAAAAAAAGACCCCGGATACTTTAAGAACCACTTTCAATGAAATGATATAAACAAAAAGTATCCCTGCACACAATTAGGAGTTAGTGCTTCCTTCTTAAAATATAAATAGTTCTTTTGTTTTTTCATTCCTTAACATGTGATTTGCACTACATGTTGATATGCACCACATGCTGCTAACTAAGATGAAATGTTGCAGGAAATCACCCGCCACCTAAGCATGACATGCAACATTAAATTATAATATGGTTTACCTATTGAGGCCTAGCATATTGTGCGGGCATAGTGATTCTGTTGGATTAACCTGGTTTTAAGGTTTAGCATGTTGAGGAAATGGATCAAGGGCATTTGGAAGGGGACATACTCCTTGATTGTAATTTCTTCTGTACTTCTCCAAATGTAAAGTTTTTTTTCAAACTGGTAATTTATGACTGGCTGTTACACAGAGTCTCTTCTAAAGATTACAGAAAGAATATAAGATAGACAAGAAAAGGGATATCCGCAATTCTTTGTTATTTATCTCAGAATAAACCATTTTTTCAGGCAGGCCTTGACATTTCATTTCTTTAATCAAACCCACTGATCAAAAATAACTGCTACGCCAAGAACAAATTTGTATTCTGAGTATAAAACTGATATGTTGAAAAATGAGTTTTGACACAAGATTATTCTCATTATTGGTGGCGTAGTTTTTATGACTAGAAACATCAAACACACAATTATTTTGTAACGTTAAGCCGTAATTGCAGTTCCTTAACCTCTTATAATCAACCATTTACATCAGCATAAAAGGAAATCATCTGAACACTCTGAATCAAGAATTTTTGTTTTATCTCATTCTCCTTAACTGCTAGGAATTATCTGAGAACAAATCCACTTTGAATTCAAACTAAACTGCATAAAGAATGGAAAGAATTAATTTATTTAAATATGCAGATAGATATTTGGAAAACTACTAAGGACTTTCAAATGTATGTTCATCTTTTAAGGCAAATTTGGGAAAATAAGACAGGGAAGATGGAGGGATCAATCCTTTCCTTACCTGCAAAACCCATAAATCATTTAAAACAGGACTGTCACAGCGAAATTGTTGGCCAGTTTGGGAGCAAAATCACACGATTAGCAAAGACAACAAATCAACAAATATAGACAAAACCTTCTCCATCTGTTAATCCTTTCTGCAAAGGTCTCCTCACTTCCACATTCATATTATCTTTGTAAGTCAGTTGCTCAAGAAAAACCTTTCCCCCCCAACTATGTCCAGGTAATTGAAAATAACAAAAACACTGGAAAACCTTTGGTTCTGGGGGGACAGAAGCCAGTGTTACAATACCATTCTATTAAGTACAGCATAAACACATTGACACAAAGACTAATTTGTATTAGTTTACTCTCCTGCTGAGATCTTTCTGAAAATATGCTAATCTTGACATAAAAAATAACATGCAAATTACCTTACCTTTTTAATTGCTCTGGCACCAGAATATTTCACGCTTCCTCTCAAACATCTAACAAAAATTTGAAGCACCTTGATTTTCCCAACTGGAGGAGCTTCTGAAACCTTGCACCAGGATTGTCAAAAGCCCATGAGAATGTGGACTGATATATTACACTGCTTCCCAAACTTGAGTGAATTACCCGAACTTGGGTACAAGTGGGAGTTTGGGGAGAGTTATGACACACAAATAATGTCCCAGAATATCCCAATGTTAATGGGGACATTTGAATAAGGACTTTATGAAAAAGAGTTTTGGATACTGAAGGAAAACGTTTAACAAGGACTGCTACACCATGTGTCAAGTCACCTAAAGAACACCTTAACCCAGAATATTTCATAGATCCTCTCTATCCTACACTGTTGTCTTCAGGAGAATTCTTTCTGATAGATAGGATGACTAATAGTTACCTAAACAGTGAACAGATGGAACTGGACTCACCTGTTCAATCCTCTACAAAGAAAGAGTGGAATACAATAAATGCTGTTGCTACCATAATTGCCTACATAGAGGTGTTTCATTTGAAGGTGGAATACTCATGGGAATTATTATGTTGTCATTGTGACCTTCCCCATAAAAGACTGTTTAATCAGAGATTTTGGATTGAATTGTTTGTTGGATAAACTATTTCCAGCCCAAGCTGTTTGGAGGAAGATCTGACTCTTTTCATATTATTTCTCTCACAATGCAAGAGAAATTTAATATACAAAATCCATCTACGATGAGCAATTTCCTATGTATGCACTGACATTAAGTTCTGGAAAGGACCTAGTGTGGACATTTAAAATATAATCTCAGTGTTCACCTCAACCCCCATCAAAATCTTGGTTCACAATTCCAAATCTATGTCTATTGAAATAGCAACAACACTTAGATTTATATATCGCTTCACAGTGCTTTACAGCCTTCTCTCAACAGTTTAGAGCTAGCATATTGCGCCCAACAATCTGGATCCTCATTTTGCCGACCTTGGAAGGATGGAAGGCTGAGTCAATCTTGAGCCTGTCAGGATCGAACTCCTGGAGTTGGGCAGCGAGTTAGCTTGCAATACTGCATTCTAACCACTGTTCCACCACAGCTGTTACTGGAGTGCAATCACTACTGAATTTGTTTCAGATACACAGTATTCAAAAGTTCCCACCAACGATTCTGAGGGCGTGGCTGCAGGGGCATGGCTGCAGGGATGTGCGCTCCAAACGCATGCTTTGTGCATGTGTTAAAACAGTAAAAACTAAGCTACGGCACCTCTCAGCTGTTTAGCACAGCAATCTACTCTGCCACACCAAACAGCTGAGAGGTTCAAAAGGACCTAAGAGTAGGGGCGGGCAGGTGGGCCCAACTGCAGAGCGTCGGAGAGACTCAGAGCGAACCGATTTTCTGCCAGCTGATCTTCAGTGCTACCGGTATGCCAGAACTGGGCCGAACCAGTAGAATACCACCACTGATCAGCAGGCTTTACGCTAGCTACCTTTACATTTTGCTTTCTTTAAAAAATTATAAATTGTCATTTTGTTGTTTTAATTTCCCTAGCAGTTTTGGATGAAATTTAGAGGCAGAGTGGCTCATTTTGGAAGTTTTATACATTACAAGTTTCAAAAATAGCCTTTCCCATTTAAGTTTCCCTAAAATAATAATAATAATAATACAAATCCAACTCATCAGCATCCCTATATATCAGGGAGGTAATAATTAGAGCTTGTCCTAATTAAGCTGCCAAAAATTCAAGTTGAATGTAAGCACAAGGAAGGAAGGGAGTCAAAAAATGGCCATGAAGTCTGAATGGAAGAAGTATATCAAATTTTCTGGATTATTGGAGCTAATTAGACCAATTTCAAAAAATGTTCTTTAACTTTCAAATCTTCCTTTGGATTTCATGGGCAAAGAAACATGATTGCCCCCCATATCAGTTTTTTAAATGTAAGTTTTAATAACTGTTGGA
The DNA here is from genome assembly GCF_900518735.1 of Pseudonaja textilis. The sequence continues at coordinate 5,447,009 of NW_020769313.1, forward strand.
CCTTAAACTTAAGTATATTAAGTGGACATGTGGCAGATCTCCTCACAAATATTAGATAAACTGCTTCAGTTTGTTGTGTGCTTCCGGTTGTTTCTTGAGAATCATTGAACAAACTGTTTTTAATATACTAAAGATATTGGGAAAAACAGATCCTTCCTGTTCCGCAATCATTCATAACATTCCACAATGCAAAGGATGTAGCTCAGATGTTTTGAAAAATGCACACGTTGTGTTCTGGCCAATGTAACAACTGTTTTTAACTGCTAAAGTCTTATGCATGCTTTTTTGAGAATATAAGAGTGCACAAGAATTTAGCTTTGAAAAATTGATCAGCAAATAATATTGTGCATTAAAGTAATATTATTATAGCAAAGCAATAAGTTATTTTTATATATCCAAGTAATGTGTAATTAAACTGAAAATAATGTATCTTAAAACTCAATTGCCTCTCCATTAAGTTTCTAACAGCCTACCCATATGCCCTCTTAAATATATTGTAAATGGAAACAGAACCAACTTTAAGTCACTGATTGAATTAAAAGACTGCAGAAGATCTAATTAATCTCAGATGTATTGTTAACAGTGATAAATGCCACAAAAAATCTGTTTGAAAGTATTGGGAGAAGAGAGTTACAAAGTTGTATCAAGACAGGTTAATATCTAGGCCACTTCAGAGATGAGGATGCTGAGATGGCAGTAACTTTGAATTTAATTTTCTAACATATAAAGTGTGTGGCAAGATAAGAATTAGGGTTCTTTTTGTTTTTATCTTCTCTTCTACTGTTTTCATTATGTGAGGGAAAAGAGAAGGAACTATTAATTATTTATACACAATTCAAATCATACAAATATATATGTATAAGAGTGTATATCTGGACACACACAGACCAATGATAAAGTACAAGGTCCACCATCCAAAGAGGATTCCTTGACATGAGATTTGGTGCAAGTGTGAATATAGACAGTTCTCAACTTAGGACCACAACTGAGCTCAAAATTTCTGTTGCTAAATGAGACATTCATTAAGACATTTCTTGACATAGTTGTTGTGAATCACTTGCAGTTATTAACTTGTTAAAGTGAATCTGGCTTCCCAACTGACTTTACTTGTCAGAAGGTCACAAAAACTCATCACATGATCTCGGGAGCCTGCAACCATCATAAATATGAGTCAGTTGCCAAGGGTCTGAATTTTGATCACATGACCATGGCGATGTAGCATCAGTGATAAGTGTGAAAAAGTGGTCATGTCACTTTTTTAGTGACGTTGTAACTTCCAAAGTCACTAAATGAATTGTAAGTCTAGGATTATCTGTATAACCTCAGGTCATGTTTCCAAAGAAAATGACCGCTTATTGAAGAAATAACATAGGCACTTATTAAATCTTCCTGAATAGTCCACATTTGCTTATTAAAGTTGTGCACATATATTAGAGCATATTGTCTCCAAGGACACCATAGACAATCTCTTCTAAGAAGGCACCAGTCCCATCTAGATTCACTAAGTGCTTTCATAGTTCTAATCTGCTACCTGCTTATTTAGGGGAACATTTTTAACTAACCAAAAAGCTTATTGACCGAATTTAAACAAATGCTTTTGAAACAGCCCTAATTAATAAATCAGGTTGTGTTCTCCACTGAGAATCCTTTTCCAGCAAAACCTAGGAAAGAAAGTTGATTTTCACTCTTCTAAATCCTTCTCCAGAATATTACCCATGTTTCCCCGAAAATAAGATCCAGTCTTATATTTTTGTGGTTGCCAAAATAAGCACTAGGGCTTATTTTCAGGGAGGTCTTATTTTTTCATGGCTGCAATAGAGCAGGAGACATGGGAGGGGTAAAGGACAAAGTGACGCACTTGGTGCTGTGGCCACTAAGCGAGGCGGTGAGGGGGGTGGACGATGAAGTGAGGCAAGGGGTGAGAAGCTACTATGCATACCCGGCACCAGCTTATCAGAGGGTCCCACAACCAGGCCATCAATTGCCTGGCCTCATGCAGTGGTGGCAGCTCCAGCAACCCATGAAGATCGCCAGCTTACTCACTGCTGCAACAGAGCAGGAGGCTGAGTGATGCACCAGTGCCGCAGCCACTAAGCGTGGCAGTGTGGGGTGCAGGATGAAGCAAGGTGGTGTGGTGGTAGAGAACGAAGCTTCTTCTCCTTGCTCACTGCCACATCGAAGCACGAAGCTGAGCAATGCACCAGTAACACTAAGTGAGGCAGTGATGGGGGTGGGAGGATAAAATCCCAACAGTATCCTTGACCGCCTGGCCTGCAGAACCCGATGCTGGCAGAGTGAGGTGGTGGTGGCCAGAGCAGCCTCTTCCCCATCTTACCCACTGGCAGCTATGTAAGAGCTACATAATGCCCTCTTCTCCCTTCTGATCTGATGTGCTATACAAGTCCTGTGGCATATGAGGACATAAAAATCACAACTGCCTCAACTATCACACAAACAATGGAAGCTTCAGACAGATACATGCATTTTATATTGATAAATCTAGGATTGAACCCCACAAATGCTGAACCGGCATTCACATGCACAGCAGAGAGCACAGTAATGTGGCAAGAGATTGTTTCCAGGTCAAAGTGAGGGGCCTCGGCTTGCAGTTCCCTTGGATAACCCTTAGGAAACATTAACCGAAAATTAATCCAAGCTATCAATTTGTTCTGCAACAACAACAACAACATGCAACCCAATTGCTTCCTCAAATTGCAGAGTGAGAAATTATCGTTCAGACAACTTTTCAAGGCTCTGGCTCATTTTAATCTCTCCTCTAGAAGCACAGAGGGCTTCTGCCAAGCCGCAATCTCAGCTTTATATCCAGGCAGCCCAGGACCAAATATTATTTTTAACCTAGAATTGACAAAAAAACAATACCTCTGGATCTGAGCAATGTTTGAAGGATTCTGCAGAGGTGAGGGGAGATTTGGGAACAAAATGTCCACTGTCATGTAGCTCACAAGGCTTCTGTCACTGAGTCAATCAATGCTTACCTATTCTATCAGCACATTGGCTAGAATCCTCGTAACTCCTTTAAGCATGTCACTTAAAGGCCCTGCCAGCCTGCATTTCTCCACAACTTCCATTTCCTCCTTGACCACCTTACATTGCCCTTATATCAACCCATCTCATGAACAAAGCAATCTTTACTTGTTCCTAGCTGTACTGGTTTTGTTTCCTTATTTCAACATCACCAAAGATTAGTCTGAGAATGTATAATACTAGTTAGACTTTGCTACCCATTTTCTTAGAGGAGACATCAAGTGAGCAACTCTAAGAGTTACATAGAAGCACAGAATCCTGAGGGGTTTTTTTTTCTTTTTAATTTATTATTTTTTAAGTATTGATCTCTTTCTTTTATTTTTCATTATGATGGTTTATCACAGTGAGCCAAATGTTCAGACTGGTTTTGGCATTTTTAACCAATTACCTTTCCCAAGTGTTTCTTTTATTAATGTTTGTCAGAGATAGATGTGAGCTTATCCCAAGCTGTTTCATGTCACTTACTGACCGTTAGTTCCAAGCTTCCACTACTCTTTCTGTCAATACTTTCTAGCACTACTTTTGTGCATCCCTCCTGTCAGTTTGAGGTTATGCCCCTCATGTTCTTGATTTTTGCTTAATATTGAACATATTGCCTTCTAGAATCTTATTCACATCCTTAATATCAATCAGAATAGAGCTGGAAGGGACTTTGGAGGTCTTCTAGTCCAACCCACTGCTCAATCAGAGTAGAGTAGAATAAGCTGGAAGGGACCTTGGAGGCAGAGGTCAGATCTGACCGGTGTAACTCCCGGTTCTGAGGCTTTACATTTTGCGCGTGCATGTGTATATCGTCGTCAGCTAGCTGCCTGGACAGCTGAGCAGCACTGCGCGTGGGTGCACAGCGGTTGAAAGAGCACTTTTTTCCCGCTTTTCCAACCGCAGCTGTTCTGCACAAAGCAGCTGCAGTTGAAAAAGCAGGAAATAAAGGTCAGGTAAGAGCCCAGGCGGGCAGGTGGGTCAAAACAGCATCAAACATAGAACTGGTTCTATGTACGCTCTGTTTGCTGCTCTTCAGAGCAACCGGTTCTACAGAAGTGGACAGAACCGGTAAAATCCCCTCCCCTGCCTAGGAGGTCTTCTTGTCCTGCTCAATCAGGACAACCCATACTATTTCATATAAGTGAATATATGTAATATATTTAAAGGTTTTGTATCCTCCCTTCCCCTTCTGTTTTCCAAATTGTATATATTTCTAATCTCTCCTGCATTCTCCTGACAGAATATTTTAGCCTCCGCTGTAGGCTTTTTAATCTCCATGAGCAAAACATCTCCTAGACTCTTTTCTTACCTGCCTTCCATTTCTAACACTAACTTCTCTCCAAGTTTTCCAAAAGGAAAGTCTTCCTCCACTATTTTATTTGGGGAAGAAGGGGTATGTTTGTGCTAGTCCACCTTAATATTATTTTGAAATCTATTTCTATTTTAATATGTAAAAGCCCCTCCGCTGCAATTGGATATTGAACTCGTCACCATTGCTTACTCATTCATTCCCTGTGCTTCTCAGAGTAAATTATTGTTGTGCCCTGCAAGTAAGAGAGTGGTTACCCAAAAGCTGGTCCATTTCAGTTATCTTACTCCCAAGACACGATCATGGCAGGATTTGCCTCCCTCCCCAGGTTCTATTTCTATCACAGGGTTGGTTGTTATTGTGGGAGTAAAATTAGGGGAGACCTCTTCCCAAGTCGCTTGAGAGAAAAAAGTGGGATATCCACAAAGTAAATCTAAACAATGACTCTTTGAACTTGTCGACATCACTAAGATTCTATAATTGTTTACTACAATAGTACAAGTAGTCCTCGTTGAGCAACCAAAATTAGGACTGGCAATTTGTTCATTAAGCAAAGTGGACACTAAGTGAAACGACAAGTGCACTTATCTTACTTCAGCTTTCCTTTGCTTTACAAACCTGCGAAAAATTGGTTGTAAAGTTGCTTTTTTTCATCACCATTGTAACGGCAGATGGATGCAAAATGAGGGCTACTAGTACTTTTCATGTTAAATGTACATAACAATTAACTGTCAGACTACATTTAATGCATGTCAGAAGCTAGTGAAAGAAAGGAAGAGTTTCTTACCAATCTTTTGTTTAGAGTTAAAAAGGGAAACGTTTATTTCCTATTAGATTTGATGCCAGCAAACCTTAATCCATCCTACGGTTTTTCTTTACCTGAATATTTGTTTCCTTATTTCTATTTTCCTTATCATTACCTTTTCATAGCTTCTTATGCATACGTCCCCACTCCCATGAAACATAAAGCAGGTAGATATGAGGAAAAAGTTACCATTTTTCATACCTTGCTAAACTCTGCCTCTCCTGCTATCCCAACTTTAAAGAAAGAAAACATGGGTAAATAAATGCCGTTAGAACTTTAAAACTGAAGCTTGCAGATGAAATTTTAGCAAGAGCTATTAAGTCATTCACATTATTTCATCTCATACTGGATACATGTGATGATCATGCTTAATATAGCCAGAAGAATATTCTTGTTACCAAAATTTGATATTGTTTTTGTATAATTTTGCTACGTTCATGTTACTGTAGCTTTAAAGGGGGGGGGAACTAACTGGGTTCTTTGTCCTTCATGTTTGACCAGCTACTTTTGGCTCTCCAGGTATAATTGTCGCTTGGTGCCCTATTTCTCTTTGTTGCCTCTTTCTGATAAAACCACTGGTCATTGGTGTCTAAACTACAATCCTGGACCAGGAAGAAGAGAAAGTTTCTCATCCATCTTTTGTGAATCTTCTTTTTTAAAAATAGGTTATCCTACAGCCAAAGCAGACAGTAAATGTCCTTGCTAAAAGATCCAGATTAGCTTTGCAACATCTTCAAGCCCAGGAACTGGAACTACATTAAGATCTTAAAAAAAAACCCAAAGACATCAAGGTGGAAAGCGTTATCAGGATATTAAGAGAAAGTCGCCTATACTATAGTTCTCCAAATTCGATTTTAAAATAAAGCATTATTACTTTTTGCCTGATCTGCAAATTTCTTGTACACATTTATTTGGAAATAACCTCCATGAAACTTAATAGCATTTTATTTTCAGTAAAGGCCAGAAATTGCTGGAATTCCGAAACACTGAGGGAGAGGCCCTCAAACCTGAGCTGGTTTAATGCCTCTGAATTGAATGGGATTGGATTGTAGTCTTATTTCGAAAATCTGATGATCGTTTACTGCCTAGCTAGCAAACAAAGACAAAATTCCAACCTTCTGGATCTTTTAGGTTTGTATTCCAAGTCGCAAAGTTACTTCCGCACGAGTAACTTGCATAAGATGTCTCATTTGTAAGTAAAATCATTTAAAATAGCACTAAAGGGCTGCAATGCTACTCAAGCCGAGCGTCCTGATTTTCCAAGCCCGAGTGTACATACATATATATTATATACGACCGCGCTGCACGGCCTAACTTCTTTTTTTCCCCATCACTAGCACGGAGCCCCTGTCCTCATCTTAAGCTATGCCGGCCCTTCCAGCTCGAAGCCGCGAGGAAAAGAGGGAGCCGCTCCCCACCCGAAACGACCCCACCACCTTCCTTTCCCAACCCCCATCACTCACACGGTCTCCAGGCCAGAGGTTTTCCCGAGCACGCAGGCGCAAAACAGCCTTTCCAGGAGAAGGGGAGGAAAGGACGCACATGCGTAGAAGGCGAGACTCTTTCGCCGGCACCGGGCAAAAGGCCACGCCTCCTTCGCTCTCGCTCTCGCTCTCCCTCCCTCCCTCCTTATTCTTTTAGCCTGGAAGCTGGAGCAGGGAGGCGCGAGCCAATCCAAGGAGGCGAAAGGCGTCTTCATTTAGGAAAGAGGGGAACGTCGCTAAGGAGAGCTGAGTGCGCTGGAGGAGCGGAGGGAAGCGGAGCCTGCGGGGCGAAGTGGAGGGACTCTACCTTGGACGCCAGGTAAGCCACCTGGTTGTTACTCCGAGTTCCATTGCAACAGCGCTTCCCTTCCCCTCCCCTGTCCTCACCCCCACCCGCCCGCAGCGATAACAACTCCAAAATCCTGTTTCCACAAGGGAAGCTGGGTGGCCCCCGAGGAATCCTTGTGGGCGGTGGGGAAAGAAATGGCTTTCCCGTGCTTTCTCGAGGACGCCCTTTTTCTCCAACTCGGAATCTGTTTACACGGGAGAGATCTGCGCCTGGGCTTGCCAGTTCCCTCCCTCCTCTGCCTTGCCCAAGCCTAGAACAATGGAAGCGGCGGCGGCGTTGCTGCTCGGGATTCCGGCCGATCTGGCGCAGGCACTCGCAATATGCGGTGGTGGCGGTGGCGGTGGCGAGCCGGGGACGCGGGAACTGGAGGTGCCTCTCGCCCTCTACGCGTCTGCTTTCAGTCCCTTTGCGGAGCCCTGCGGCAGGCAGGATCGACGGCTACCTCGTTCTCCCCGCTGCGTTGCTCCCGTTTTGGTGGGATTCCCTTCCCTTCCCCCCCCCGACCCTTTCGCCCGCTAGATCGGACGCAGTTTCTCCTTCCTCGCTTCCTCCCGCCCTTAAAAACCCACCTTGGCCAGTTGTTGTATTTCGTTCCGGGTTTCTGGGATTTCCTTCCCAATGTCAATGGGGGGTGTGGGGAAAGGAGGAGGGCAAAATGAGGTGGGTGGGTTTTTTTTGGGGGGGGGGGTGTTTTTATTTTTTTGGTGGTGTTGTCAACGGAGGGTCGTGGCCTTTTATTTTATTTTCTCCCGATCCCGAGGTGAGCCTCCATGGATCTGTTGGTGCTGCGTGCGGAAATAAGGCACGGGTAATCTAGATCAAGATGGCACGGAGAAGAGAAAGAAAGGCTGGGTTGCTTTGTTGCTGTTTCCACTCTGGGATGGTGTGGTCGTGGTGATGATGATGTTGGTCCGTGAGGCTGCAGTCACTCCCCCCCACATCCTTGGGCATGCGATAGAGCCTGGAAGGAAAGTAGAAGCGAGCCGATGAGGGAGCAAGTTGCCTTCTTTTCATGCGGCTTTTGTTTGGGAAGATTTTGCTGCAGTTTGGAGGGGGGGTGGGAACGCACCAGGTGCTTCAGAGAATTAGGCCACAAAAGCAGCAGGCAGGGAGAAAATCAGATCAGTTCCTAGACGCCATCTGCACCTCCCCCTTTACACCACAACAGAAGCTTTCTGTCTTTTCCAGGGATATATATTCTCTTGGAGGAAAAGTGATTGACTTGTTGCTGTCAGTCAAAACATATTTTCCTACCCATGAGGGACAAAAAAAGCCCTCCCTCCCTTAATATCTGATGACTGCCCTGAATTTCTGCTCCCACAATCTCCATTCTGTCTGGGCTGCTGGCTGGGAATTAGGTCTTCAAACATACGACCACAGTGAAGCCCAAAACTTCTGTTGCTAAGTGAGAAATTTGTTCAGTGAGTCCTGTCCCATTTTACAATTTTTCTTGCCACATTTGTTAAATGAATTACTGCAGTTAATAAATGAGTAACACGGTTAAGTGAATCTGGTTTCCCCATTGATGTTGCTTGTCAGAAGGTCACAAAAGGGGATCACATGACCTCGGGATGCTGTAACCGTCATAAATGTGAGTTAGTTGCCTAGCATCTGAATGTAAATCAGTGACCATGGAGGTGTTGCAACAATCACAAACGTGAAAAATGATCATAAGTCACTTTTTTCCAGTGCCCTTGTAACTTTGAACAGTCACTATGCAAACAGTTGTAAATCAAGGACTACCTGTGTGGAAGTTAAAATCCAACACATTATAGGAAAGCCTTGAGGAATGATATGGTGTAAAACCTTATCCAAATGTTGCAACAATGTAATACTGTTCCCCTTCTTGCAAGATCTAAAGTCTATATACCAATGCTAAGACTAAATTGTAAGTGTATGTAAAGATATTTTAATTTGGATTAGATCTGCTTAAGTTTGTTTTTTTTAATCAGCTTTTCTACTGGTTTGTTTTGCCTGATATTTCCTTGTCCCTACAATTCATTTATTCTTTCCTCCCTCCACTCCAGTAACCACTTCCATTGAGCATCATCTTCAGACTGCTTTTGCTCTGATTATATTTTGTTGAATAGAAAAGCAAGCTGCAAGTGGAGAGGAAGATTCCATTCCTGATCATATTGGGGATTATTTTTTTTTTTTGCCGTGGTTTCCAAAACTCCTTTGTTTCCATTTGTTCTAGTTATTTTCTTAAACTTAGTCAGGGTCTACTAATGTGGGTGTGCCAGGATTTCAGTGTGTCAACACCTGATGATAAACCACTAACTGACTTATATAAAATTGGTGAGGCAGACTGAAGACTAAATAAAGTGATGTATGTTGAGCCTAGCAGTCAACGGGATAGAAGAGAGATTTTGCTCTAAAACAAAATGCTTAGCAAGTATTTGGCACGGGACAGCCCTTAGGAAGGACCTGGGCCTATGTTATTTGTCTTTGATGTCATTTTAACTAATGACTGGCTTCTAAATACATAAAAGTTACCTGAGCCTTTTGAGAAATTGGTGAAAGATTAGTATCCATTACTTGCCATTACAAGAAAGCACATCCTCCTGTTGCAAATGTAACCCTTAAACGTGAGGGAAGGCATTGAATTCTCATTAAACTGGTGAAGTTAAGCCAGGAAATATTGACATTCCCAAAGCCGCCCAAGTTGTTCATGGAATTTTAATGCTACCGCTCCCAATGTTTTTCTTTTTCTTCTCATTGAAGCTTTCAGGTCTCCAGATGTGAGTTTCAACCATTGACGGTATGGCATGAAAAGACTCCTTTGAGTCAGGCTTGGCTTCTGGGAGCCTTGTGGGCACATCCCTGCTGCTTTCTTGGCAGCAGTATAGAAATGATTTGCCATGGCCTTCTGGGATTTTTTTTCCTTTATCTTTCTAAACTAGCTTTCAGACATGGAATCCCCTGGAGTGTCTCCCATCAAGAACTAAATTCTAAATTCAGATAAACTGAGCCAAATATTGCCACCTGCTGTGGAATGCTGAAATGCAGTTATATTGTAGCTAAAGAGACAGAAAATGAATCCAAGGCGCAATAACCCTTGGATTTGAACCTAGGTTTTTTTTTTCTTCCTATTTGAGCTCTGCTTTTTGTTGTTACCCAGCATAGGAATGGATATGATCTCTGAATAGCTTGTTCTTTATCCATTACAACTTCAGTGAAGTGTATTCAGTTCTTAACATCTGTCAAATGAGAGTGGAAACAAAGATAAGGGTTTTCCCCCTGATGATTTTATTAAAAATTACTAATGAAAAGAGTCAAACACAAGCTAGAAAAATACAGATAGTAAAATACAAAAAAGGGGGAAAGGGGGGAAAGGGGGAAAAAGCAGCCAATTTCCTCCTTGATCCCAGCAAGTAAAGGCAATTTTAATAGGACTTATATCTGTAAATACAGTCTCTTCATCCCATAGCTTATTTAAGAAAAAAACAAAATCCCAATGCTTTGTCAGTTGTTCTTTGTCAGCAAAAAAAAGTCCAGTAAAAGCAATCCAGGTGTAATTGTTTCTTTTAGCCCCTATCAAATAAGTCAACCTTGTATTTTATCCCTGAGTTTTTAAGACTCTTAATTTTTAACTCCTCCAAAAAGAATCCCATAATTAAGTTTCTGTTCATCTTCTAGCCAAAAATAAAGTCCTCCAACACCTTAACAGCACTCATTTGTATATCCAGTTAGAAAAAAGTTATCCAAATCAGTTTGCTGGTTCAATGTTTGTAATTGCTTTTAGAGAATACATCAGCCATAAGTTCAATTTATGTGTCCCTCAAGTAACCTGGACCCGTGTCATGAAAGGCTTTAAAGGTGACCACCAACACCTTGAGTTGCACCTGGAAGCAGACTGGTAAGCAATGCAGTTCCCAAAGCAGTAGTGATACAGTGCCCATTCTTGCCCCCTCCCAAAACTGCCCACACCAACTGGAGCTTCTGAATGCTCTTCAAGGGCAGCCCCATGTAGAGCACATTTCAATAGTCCATCCACAGAATGACTAGGAACTGAACGACTGAGCGCAGGAAATCCTGATCCAGGAAAGGCCACAACTGGAGCACAAGACAAAGTTGTGCAAAGGGTCTCCTAGCCATGACTGCCACCTATTCCTTGAGCAGGAATTGCAAGTCCAAGTTGCGAACTGGGTCTTTCTGGGGCAGTCCCACCCCATCCAGGGTCAAAGATGACAAGATCCCAGAGCCCCATGGACCCAAAGCTAGCAGTATGGCAAGTGCAAAGATTTATTAGTTGAGCAGCCTGTACTTTTTAAAATGTTAATTCATTGCTGATGTTAGATGAGAAAGGATTTCATCCCCAGGAACTCTAAAATGCCTCATTAATTGAGAAATCAATTTGCTTGTAATTGCTATTATATATTAAGATACAATTGTGCTATTTTTTTTTTAAGAGAGGAAATAATTGTAAATTTATTGCTTCTATTTATTTATATCCAGTAGCTGTCAAACCTGCAAACATGGCACAATATAGTGCTATATAGCAATAAAAATCACATTAGTTAACAATGAAAAGATGTGAGATTTATTTATTATGCTGATAAAAAGACTAGAAGTTACCAAAAAAAGTGAAGATATACAGACAAGAACCTGCCTTCCAAAAATGTAGAATATTGGCAAGAGCTGTCCTGCCATAAAATTGTGTGTGTGCGCGCGCGCGTATGTGTGTGCCTCATTTGAAAATAAGGTACTGGTTGGATTTCTTGCATTGTAACTTTATATAACTTTTCTTCAAGTAAATACTGTTGATTAGAATTGCTAGCTTGTTATTCAATGGATGAACTGCTTCCACTCTAGATTAAAGAAGGGAACTACCTATAAGACAACAATAAAATAATAAAGAATTAAAGATCTTCACAGTAGCTAAAAAAAAAGAAAAGAAACTTTGCTACTATGAAACAAGCATATTTGTTAGATATAGTATAACATTTTGTTACCAGTTCCTTCCTGTAATTCATACCTAATGTTCAGTGTAGAGAAATACACAATTATTTTTTTAGTTATTTGAAGGATATTCAGAGTAATGATACACATATCTGTTTAGACATAATTTCCAATGAGCTCAATGGTGTTTTTCCCCCAAGTGCATCTCTTTAGGATTTTATACTATAACTGCTAAGAGATGGAAGGTGATGTTGGCAAAATGTTAGTAAATTTGCTTTTTGGACCAAAAGTTTCTTCTAAGGAACTTGAGCAATATATTACTATAAAATGGGTATACCCATACAAAAATTATAATTCATATCTTTTGTTAAGCTAAGCCTGAGGGTATTGATTTGGACGTTTAAGGCAGAAGATAACATAATAGCAAAGCCACATCTGATGATTTCTTACTAATAAGATTTGAATCAGAAATTTAAAATACCGCTTTTTATATTATGGGGAAATCTGTTAATTATTAGATATTCCTCAGAATACAGGTTAGCTATAGGCTAGATTTTTACATTTGTAATATTTGAACTTTCTATGAATGTTTACACAAAAATTACATTTTTTTGTTGTAAGAAAAATACAGGTGTAGCTAATCTATCCAGATTCAGGATGCTGATGCTATCCACATTCCAGATTCAAAATGATCTTTAATATTATATAATAACTTTATGATGTAATTTGGAAACACTAATCTGATTCCCATATTTCACTAAGGTATAATGTACCTTTTTGGTTTTGACTTAATGTATTTTGATCCATAAGCCAAGTGATTTATAGCTTTAGCATGTTAACATGAACTTTGAGTTATTTGATAAAGCACAATTAAATAATGACTTAATTTTATATGTGAAATCTCTCACTATTTATGTATAATATATTTTAATTGTACTGGGTCCAATTTTTGCTAGTGTATTGTACCTTTAACTCTCCTACCCTGGTCTCTTTTTAGTGAAATAGCAATGATTCTAGCTTCTATGAATTTAAATGTATATATCATTTGCTATCAAACAGTGAATTATATATATTAAAAGTTAGTAAAGATCTAGGGAAATGTATCATCTGATTCTTTCTAGGATCCTTTAGATTCTAGGATATGGAGATTAAAGAGGGACCCCTAGCCTGGCATCTTTTCAACTCTCCTTCTGTATCAGTGCCACCTAAGCCATTGGCTAAACTCACACACGTGGCGGAGGTTGCTAGCTGCCAGGCTACTTGCTCCCATTTATGAGCAACGTTACAACTTTACTTACACTCCCCATCTATGTGACAAGATCTCTAGACTGGTACCCACTGTCTGAACAATCTTACCTGTGGGGGAAAAGGCTAAGACAGGCTATTTAAGTAACGCTCCTGCCATTGGGGAGTATATTTCCTGGTGAGGAGAGTAGCTAGAAGGGTTCTGAGTAAGGTGTCCACAGCCTTCTTTCCCTAATTTGGAATTGTTCTACCTTGTTGATAAGCATCGTTTTAAAGGCTTGAGCTAACCTAACCTCACGTCTATCTGTGTTCCTACTCGGAATGCCCCACAGCATCTCACTGCCTCCAATTTTAATAAGGAATCATAAAGACGGCCACAGTCTTGGAATTTTCTCCATCCTTTGTCTAGATTTGCATTAGCATTTTACTAAGCAAATTTTAATGTGAGAAAGCATAGAGTTCCACCTTCAAATTTGCTCTTTTTTTCATTTGTGAAACGTGGCAGCAAACATACCAGCCTGCAAGCATCCAGTCATGTCTCTTTGCCTCTGGGTGTTTTTCAAAGATGGTAAGATCACCAGGGATTGCATTTCTGGGTTGGCATTTCTTAGGTCTTTAGTCTGTTGGTCTCTGTGAAGTTCTTGAGATGCATTAGGGGAAGAGGATGGTGTCTGTGAGCTAATCTAACCTGTAACTCCTTGAACACTCATGCATCTTTCCCCCCAAAATCAGCATTAAAAAATGACTCATTTTCAGCTTTACAATTTGTTGCTTATTTTCTTTTATTTTTGCCAGGTTGAAAGGGCTCAGGATGATAGTTTGGCCTGATTTAGCTCTATGTGGTTGGAACTGGATTTGCAGATAAACCAAGGAACCACTCAATATTACAACAGCAGTAGGCTATGGGAACTAAGGCCCTCTTAAATTGGAAAAAGAATTATTCCTGTGGAATTTGCTCCTGGTTCTTCATGCTGTAAATGCAGAAGCTTCACTCAGGGAAGGCTCCTTTATAAGATTCAGGATGAATCAGCCTAAGGCTGTTCTCTGGGCCTGACAGTCACCTTTTGTTCACAAATTCATGGGAAAGTCTTTATCATTCTCTACTGGAGAACACTATCGGTATTAAGCCACAGTTTAATTGGAAGTTTTTAGTACCCTTCACATGCTTGAAATTGATCAATGAAAAGCATCAGTTACAAGGTGCAGCTTCCGTATCAAGTAACTTTTGTTTCTTCCCATTCCATGAGAAGAAACATATTTATTACCTGGTGTGATGGTATCCTTGTAAACATCTCACACAATGACACTCCTAAGAAGTAAAGGAAATTATATTGGACGTTTAAGTTTATGTTTTCACATTTGTCAACCTTAAGACATGTGGGCTTCAATTGCCAGAATCTGGGAATTAAAGAAAATATATCTTAAAGTTGACTAGTTAGAAAAACACGGATTTAAGTGAAAGTGAGTAGATAAAAAGAAGTAAAGCCAATCACTGTATATGGAGATGAGAGAGCCAAATCCAAAGGAGAAGTTGATTTACTGACTATATTGTTGTCAGTTTCCTACCAAAACTAAGAAGAAGAAAAACCAGCTTGTACCACAGTTGTGAGGGCCTGCTATCATCTCTTTGTTACCCTACTCCCACCCCAGGAATAAGCGTGTCTTTATCAAGGAGAAATCATTAAAGGACAAATTCTGTTCTGGGTTTGTAAACGTCTCAAACCAGAAGCAAATGATAAAAATGCATGAATAGTATTCACAATGAAGGGGAAAAGTCATCAGCAAGCATCCATTATTGGTATTTGGATATTGAATTTCATTATAAATCTCACTGAATCAATAGTGACCAGTAAAATGACCACATTCGTTTATTTTTATATAAAAATGCATAGACGTTTGCTGCAGGTAACGGAATAGCTACTGAAATGCAAAACAATTAAGTGCGCTTGCAAGTTGGTGGTGGCCCAGGAAGAATGTTTTGGGGTTAGAGCATAATATGCACACTAAATACTTTAAATTTAATAGTTATTAGAAAAAGCCATGTAAAGATTGGGGTTATTAAAGGGAGTGTTAATAAATTTACAAATATTGAAATATTATTAAATTGTCAGATTTATTATACTGGGTAGGGTTTCATATCTGAAAAATGTTGCTAAACTGGAGATGGTAGCAAAAAATAGAAATCTTCACACTCACTTTAAATATTTTAAGAAAAGTTTAATGAGGAAGCATGCAAGTTTTAAAAATTATTATTATGGTTGGATCAGCCAGATATTTAGACTGGCTTTGGCATTTTTATCCTATCAAGTCCTTCCCAAAGATCGGGAATAGGCAGATGTTGCTATTTCATCATATGAAGGGTCGATGTAAGCTGTTCCAAATAAAGCTGCCTTTTGCAATTGACTGATGGTGATGTTGTCAATGCTGGTAGTCTTCAAGTGGTACTCTAAATGTTTTGGAATTGCACCCCAAGGTGCAAGGTGCCTATTGCTATTGGTACTATCTTTGCTTTCTTTTCCCCCATTTTGTTCTACTTCTATTTGCGTATGGTAAATATTATTTTGGTATGTTATTATTTTCTCCAGTTCTTTCTCTTCTATTTGGCTGCCTCCAGGTACTGCCACGTCCATTATCCAGGCTTCTTTTGTCTTTTTTATTGACAGATGTTAAGTCTGGGGTGTTAGGCTTTTCTGTTTGAAGTCTAAAGTCCCAGAACACTTCGTTTTCAATTGTTTTGTCTATTTTGTGATCCTACCAGTTCACAGACAAATGGTATTTTTTGCAGATATTCCAATGCACCATTGTTGTTACTTTGTCATGCCATTGTTTCTAGTCCTCAATCTGTGCGGTCTGTTTTTTCAGCTTTTGGGGAAAGGCGGCATTTACTTTCTCTTGCTGTCGTCTCAGTTCTGACTTTGTATGCGTTTGTTCTTAAGACTTGGTCTTGCAGCCAGAATTAGCCCTTCTGTCTCTTTCTTCAATTGTGTTGATCTTACCTATTGCCAGGCCTGCTATTTGTTTTGCCTGCTTTATTATGTACTATATTTGTTATGCTTCGTCTCAAGTTATAGGTGTTACTGGGATTGTTATATTGCTTTTATGTTATTATTTAGGTGTTGGTTTGGTTTTGATTGTATGAGTTGGGCAATCTTATAAATCACAAAAAGTAAATATTTAAATGCCAACAATTTGTACCTACATGTTTTTTGAGCTCCCAATCAGTGTAATGATTGGTGATAAAAATAGGTAGGGACAAAATAAAAAGTGCATAATGTGAATGACAGCATTCTGCACAGTAATCAGGAGATGGAATGAGATCTCAGGTGACCCAACAAAAAGCTACTGAAATAATCAACACATGACACAGAGTATAAAGCAGAAACTTGATCATCTCACTTACAGAGGAACTGATAAAGATAATGCAGTGCTCAGTAAATGGAAATAGTAAATTTTCATAGGTTTTTTTTTCATAAAAGTTCCATCAATTTGAGCTCTTAATTTTTCCCAATAGCAGGAAATTCTTCTATTTGATACAAGAAGATTCATCATGGACAAAATCATTTGACCTAATCCTTACAAAACATGTTGTATAGTGAATATAAACTCTGAGGTTGAAATATCAGGCATTCCAAAATGTTGCTATATATGTATTATTCTAGATATTAACAGTCTTTTAATTTTAGGGTGGATCATTGTGTGGAAAAATATGAAATAATCCCAGACAGCAACATAACCAAGTACCAAATATCGATTTTCCTGGAAGTCTGCCTGCCATTCTTTCTACCTCCTCTCTCTTTGCAGTGCTACATTTTCTTATTTTTATTCTTTGCCCAGAAAGCTGGGCATCCTTGCAAACAAAGCACAAGACATGTCCCTAAGGTGCTTTTCAAAAGGCAACTGAAGATCAGAACTGAAGAAGCTTCTTGGATGAGAAGTGAAACAATTTCAAAGAAAAACCAAGAAAAATTCAGTCACCTTTTGAAAAACACCCTTGGAATAATTATATGACCTGGATGATTAAGAATCTTTATAGACATAAAGCACAAGTCTCTTTTTCTCATTTGTCCAATATTTGTATTTCTTTTATATATTTTGGTTTTCTCTTGACATACAGAACAGTGCTTAAAGAACAGTGTTCTGTCTGGGTCAGTTCGTTTACATGTGAAGCTCCTAATTTCTACCTCTGTTGTCCAACCATTGATAAAATAAGTCCTAAATTTGAAAGTATTCTGTGACTTTTTCTTTTATCTTTTATAGCATTAATCTATCCATTTCTGCACAGTCCAATTTTTTTTTAATTACATCTTCTCCTGTAGGTGTTTCCTTGCTTTTCAAATGTGCAAATACAATTCTTGCCACTATTAAAACATGTAATATCAAACATACATTCAGTTTATCATATTTTTCTGGTATTATACCTAACAAAAATAGTTCCGTCTTAAAATCTATATGCTGTCTTAACATTTTTTCTAACCATATATGCATTTTTGCCCAAAATCTTTCTGCTTTTAGGCATGTCCAAAAGAAACATTTGTATTTCTTTAAAAGAGTAATAGAGCTCATCTGGGCCCTGGAGGCTCTGTTGGTAATAAAGAGTGTGCTGGAGGTTGGCTTTCTTTTGTTAGCATCCTACTTTTGTTCAATTAATCTGATTCACATGTTGCACTAAGACATAATGTGGTTTAATTCAGCACTTCAAAGGGACAAGGGCAGATATTGAACTCTGAGCAATCTATCTCAGCAGAAAATCAAAACTTCTCTGAAGTACGTGATGATTGTCCCTTATCAAGCTATTCTGATATGATTTTTGCAGCCTTTCTGGTGTGGAATACCGTAGTATCCTTGGTCTTTAGTTCAGCTCAGTATTTCAGGCAACAATTTACCTTCTTCATTCATGAGAGATAATTATAAGACCTGATCCTGAGGATGGAACAGCCAGACACTAAATATTCTAAAATAAGAACCTTCAACATTAGTAACTATATCTCAGTGTTTTGGGGAATTTATTGAACCTTAAACTGAAGGTTCTTCCAGAGCCATGAGCTTGCTCCATCAGCCTTGTTCTGTTGAAGAAAAAGGAGAAAGCCAATAAAGATAAACAGAAAAGAAACAAAATAAATCTTTCATAGACTGTTAAATAGTATGCTACAGATAGTACTGACAAAGTAAGCTACACTGCAAGTTGAACATAAACCATAAAGATGTGTAAGTAAGCATTCCTCACCATAGTTCAGTTTGGTGCAATCAATAGGTATTGGGGGAGGGGGATACTTCTAGTATTCATTGTACTTTCATATGGTTAAAGGAAAATCCAACTCTTAAGAAGGAAGGCTGTCGAGCTGTTTTAACAAGCAACCTTTGACTGAGATATGCAAATATTGATTTTGTCCCCTGAACATTGCTTTGTAGTCTGAAACTGAAGTTTGGTAGCATGGCAGTGATACCCGAGACCTGGGATGAGGTTGCAAACTTTTTCACGTGGATTTCATCAACCCAGCTCTATACTCCCAGTAACAAACTCGGCATATTTTCAAGAGAAAGTGTTATTTCAACTCATACCACAGATAAAGAAGAGGAGAAAGATTTATCCAAAGTCTCTGATTTGCAAATGAAATCAAGGTGGACATTTCCAATCATTTCTATCATTTCTAATACTTGGTATAGGAATTTAACAAACTCTAGAGTAGACCATATTAGGCAAAAAGCTTATCTAAGGCAAGGTTTTATTCCCTCCTTCACTAATTAGATAACAGTGAGAACCTATAGACCGGACTTAATAGTACTTCCTCGTTTCATTTTTCAAGCAAACACTAGATCTGAGAAGGAATATAATGTATAGCCATCATGACTATACTACTGGAGTTGCCACTATTCTCATATTCAGGTATTCATGACTACTGCAGTTGCCACTATTCTCATATTCAGGTAGAAATGAATTGGGTATGTATGTGTTTAAATATCATATAAAACTTACAAAATCTGTTTGATCAAAGATGGTAGTGGAACATTTGATCTCATAGATGGAACAATTCAACTCAGAAGGACAGAGAGAGATTCATCTGAAACCAGAGATTGTCAAAGTAGTCATCTAGACCATCATTCATATAAACTAAGCATACAAACTCTTTGATTTTGCCTATAAGTTGAAACAAGGTCATTCCACAATTGCATTGTTTTCTGATGCATCACTTGAAATATGTGTTCTTAATTAGATATTGACAAGTTCTGCACTCCACATACTTTTTCCCTTCCCAGTAACCTCTTTATGGCCTTGTGAGACTGTTCAAGGGTTTCAGCTCAAACAAATGAGTCCTGGATTAATTTTACACTTGGAATCAATTCATTTTTATTTCTCTTATTTTCACTTCTGAAGAGAATGTTACTCATTCATTTCTTTTTCCGTTTGCTTTACAAATAAGTGAGCAACCTCATTTTTAAATGAAAAAAAGGCATCCAGTGGATCCTTTTTTAAAAATTATATGTGCAGCAATTGCAGTTTAAACAGCACTTGTAGGAATGGTCTCCTTAAACTCAAAGACCTCAGAAAATGACATAAAATTAAGATTAGGAACACAAAATGGATTTCCTAGGAATCAGTGTGGCAGAAGTGGAACAACATATTCTATCCTTGCGCCCCCCCCCCCCAAAATCACCTAATTTTGTTTCCATGTCTGAGAAGAGACCTATACTTGTCCTCCCAATCCTAATCCAACTTCATGTCTTCAATGTCCGTCATGCTGGCTGAGGAATTCTTTTTAAGTCCACACAATTCAAAGTTGCCAAGATTGAGAAACGTTGATGTAGGTTGTCTCTCATGATATGCATAGGATCTAAAGCTGGTTTTTCTCTAGAGCAAATCCATGTATGCTATTTCAGAACTGTGATGACTACTGGATTTTGCTGGGTATTGCAGAGCAAGGGTGGTTTGGTCTGGTCTACTGGTTTGGGTTCTCTGGCTTTTGATGAATGACTAATTAGGATACTACTGGGGCTTCCACATAAGCAGAGAAATAAATCATGTACCAGAACTGTTTTTTAAATGGCTACTGGTGATATAGGGTGATGACCCTATGGCTGTGCATTCTCCCTTGTGATCTGTTCATCTGTGTTTGATGAAGAGTCCCTTATGTTTAGGGAAATTTAAAGAGGAGGGTATTAATGAGATCTTTGATTGGGATGCTCAAATGAACTGCTAAGATACTGGGTTATATAACAGCAGAAAGAGCAACAGTTTTGCAAGGAAAGCCCAAATGCATATCATGAAGTAGAAGTGCTTCTGAGATTTTAAATTCTCATCCATGTTGCAACTAGGATAGGTATGACTCCTCCCTCTGATGTCATCGAGCTGAGTCTGCTACTACATAAGCCAACCCCTAGCTGGCTCCCCAGCTTTTAGGTAAAGATTGTGTGACAGACATAATGTGCATCTGGAAGAGAAAATATGACAATGAAATCACGCCCCCCACCAGGACCAGACGCCAAAGGGGCTGGCTTCTCTTGCAGCGTAGATAGAAAGGGTGTTCTCTGGTAATTATACCAACACCCATTCTCATCCATGCTGTGATGAGAGTCCAGGGTGGGACATACCAAATACTGCATGTCCATAGGAGGGCCCTTGTCTGGTCCCCTCATTCCAACTGTAGGACAATCTTCTGTAAGACCCGTTGCCCAAACACTGCCTCAGCAGAGGCAAAAGAGTCCAGTCGATAATGATGTATAAATGGTGACTGGGACGCCCAGGTAGCTGCCTTGCAGATTTCTTCAAGCAACACTTGAGTGTTCCAGGCAGCAGAAGTAGCCACACTCCTAGTACCCTATGTTCCTGGAGTACGCTATGTTCCTGGGTACTGGCAGGGACAAAGACTGGTACTCCCCAAAGATGAGGGCTGGAAGGAGACGAACATAGCTTTGGACTTCCTAAAGGCCACAGTACATTTTATGTATATCCAGAGAGCTCGCCGTACATCTACGTAATGTATGCCATTTGCACTATAAGTCATGGTGAGGGAGGAGTCATACCCATCTTGGACTCTCTTGCAGCGTAGATAGAAAGGGCATTCTCGGGTGATTATACCAATGCCCATTCCCCACTTTTATTTTTCTTGCTTGCGCTATGTGCAATTAACAATTAAAGATACTGCAAAGCTCTCTTCTGAGCAAGAAAGCATAAAGTTCATTTAGATTTTTCTCTAAAGATTCAGGTAAGAAAACAGTTTGCTTGAGTTCTTTGACAATTATTGTACGTAACATGTCACACTGTAAAATGCTACCATTGAGAAAATTCTGGCAATTGACATTGTCCATCTTGTTCCATGTTAACAATTCTCATTAGTTATCCTGTTTATTTTAATTTATGATTGGTTAAATGTTTCTTCAGTCTAGGTGTGGTATATTGAGATAAGAAGATTTTTTTTAATGTTTAAAGGTATTAGCCCTATGATGAAATAACAAGATGAAATTCTGCATGTGTCATTTCAGGTATAGGTCTGTATGGGCTGAGTGCCTAACTATCCTTGAGAATCCAGAGGAGGCAGCAAGATATTTAAGAGAGGAAACTGGGCTGTTTCAGCAAAGACAGAAGAACCTCAGAAGCTTAAGAGATTTAGAGTAACTCCACTTTACACTACATATAAGTTGTGTGGGAGAGTAGCTTCGGTAGGCTTTCATGCCTCTTTACAATGCCTTTCTAGCAATAAAGTTATTTCCAGAAACAGTTCTTGTCTCCTGAGCTTACCAGGCCCAGAGGATTTTATTATGCCCCGTTGAGTTAAATGGTACTTATTCCAGAAAACGAAATGCAGAATCATATCATGGTTCATAACTTTAAAAAAAATTGAAATTCTGAATTTGTGTGAAAAAGAATTATTGTCAATCGCTAATAATCCTGTCTTAACAGGATTTATTATAACTGGATGTAGCAACTCAAGCTCTAACAAATTCCAGAGATGCAACCTTATTCCAGGGGTGGGATTCAAATTTCTTAACCTGTTCTGTGGATGTGGGTGTGGCTTGGTGGTCATGTGACTGGGTGGGTGTGGCTTGTATGTAAATATTGATTTTTTTTTTATAAAAAAGAGTAACTTTTACCCAAAATCAGGCAAAGCAGGCACACTGAGTTGCTCCCAAAATCACAGATTCACTTAGAGATCTGTCTGCAATTAGCTATCTGAGTCAGTCACATAAAATTTGCTTGCAAGCAAACTCACAAAATTAACTCACAACACACCATGTAATATTGAATTTTTTATTTTAAAAAAAGAGCAACTTTTACCCAAAATCAGGCAAAGCAGGCAGACAGATCGAGTTGCTTACAGAATCACAGATTCATTCATTCAGAAATCAATCTATCTGCAATTGGCTACCTGAGTCTGCACTGAAAAGCTTCCGTCCTAAGGAAAGTTAGGCTCTGCTTTTAGATTAGCTAAAAAGCAAGAAACCCAAGGATTTCCTGCTTTCTAGCTAATCTAAATCTCTTGGCAGAGCAGAACAGCTGATGGTTGGGGAAAAAAGGAAAAATAGCAACTTACCAAAACAGGCAAGTTGGATGGCTTGCATGCCAGGTGAGGAGTGAGTGGGCAGGTAGGGGCGGGACCAACCAGTGGAGCGATTTGCTGGTTCTCCAAACTGGGGACAATCACGTGTGCAGCGTTTGCAAGAAATCATCAGCTGTGCTGCCTGGACAGCTGACAAGCACTGCACTCAGGTGCGCAACATTTGAAAATCCTCTTGTTTCCTGTTTTTTCAACCTCAGCTGTGCCGTGCAAAGCAGCGGAGGATGGAAAAGCAGGGAATAAAGGACAGCCTAGAGCCTGGGCAGGCGGGAGGGCCAAACACCGAACCGATTCGGTGTCAGCTGCTCTTCGCAGCTATGGGTTCTATAGAACCGGGCTGAACTGGTAGCCTCCCACCCCTGCCTTATTCCATCCTGTACCCTGCCTGGTCAGTTGCACACATAGAAATAGTTTCTGCATCAAGGATCCTTTTGCATTCAAATAGGGTCTTCCCACAGTTTATAACCTTGGTTTTCTCTAACCCATTTGTCCTTTTAATCTGTTTTACTGGATCAAGTGGGCTCTAATTCAATATTATTTGTGTTTCCATGTACTAAATAATTATTTAAATTAATAAGCTGCTACACCTTCTAAGCTCCTTATGCAAAATAGAAGTGATGGGGATAGGGAAGAGAAATGAAACTATAAAACTGGTTGCATTAAGAGCTGAAACTGGCAAGAGAGGAAGGAAAGAGGCTCCAACCAAGCAATTATGCTCATGCCCTGCAAGTCTCTTCTGCATTTCATCTGGGAAAAATATGACAAAACATCCATTAACATGAAGGGTTGCAAAAAGAGATCTAGGATTCAAACTCTGTGTTTTTGATAGACTGAAAAACAAATAGAGATGTGATTTATTTTAAGTTTGTAGTAAAGTTAAAATGAAGTTAAAGTGATTTATTTTAAGCCTTTGTCTTACTCTGCAGAGAGAGAGGTCTCCTATGTATATATTAACAATCCAGTGTATAATCTCTGTATATAGGTAATCCTTGATTTATGACCACAATTAAGCCCAACATTTCTGTTGCTAAGTGAGACATTTGTTAAATGAATTTTGCCCCATTTCTTGCCACGGTTGTGAATCATCATAGTTGTTAACTTACTAATCCAGTTGTTATGTGAATCTGGCTTGCCCATTGACTTTGCTTGTCAAGGTGGCAAAAGGTGATCACATGACTCCAGGAAACAGCAGTTGTCATAAATATGACTCAGTTGCCAAGTATCTGGATTTTGATCATGTGACCATGGGGATGCCACAAAGGTCATAAGTCACTTTTTTTTCTGTGCCATTCTATTCTTGAAGAGACACTAAATGAACTGTTGTAAGTCAAGGACTACTGTAATTACAACATTTTATATAAAATGTCAAAAAACTTCAAATTCCTTGCGAATTTGCAAATTATGTCAGTTCTTCCAAATGTATGTGAGACTTCAAATGCTATATATGCTTCTATTTTTCAACCTGGTTTTTAATGAATTTCTCCCTTTTTATTTTCTTTAGGCCTAGCCAATTTAGCCCTAGCCTTTTTTGCTCTCCATGCCATAATGGCCGTCCAATAACTTAACCAGTAAATTAATTGTTGCTTGCTTTATTTCTGAGGGCACCCTGGGAGTGCCAAAAAGAACTACTCATGGATAAAATCCAGACATATTTAAATTTCATGAATGCTCCAAACAAAACAAGTTAATGTGTTGATGGGGAGATAGCTAGTATGGTATGGTTTAGTGGCTGTTCTAGTCCTAGCTGTATTACTTTGTCTATGTTTTTAATTGTTTTAACTTTGTATTGGATTTTGTAAGCCACCCAGACTCTTTTAAGTAGCCCTAAAAATTCAGTGAAACAAATAAAGATTGTTAGTCTCAGTAATGAAAAAAGTCTAATGAATTGAAGAACCAAGGGATATATTACCAAGCTCTTAAACTTTTGGTTGTAGAAATTCCTTGGTGCTAACTGAAATAGAAGTAGTTCGTATGTTCAAAATGGTTCTACTATTCATTTGTTTCTTTTTGGTCTCCAATTAGTAATGTATATTCATTCAATGGAAATTGTGTAATTTTCCAAATTGCTGGCAAGTACCCACTAGCTCTCCATTTTAAGCAATTGTCATTTAAACATTTATTGGTCTTTGTAATATCTGTTGTAGCATATTTCTTTGTAAGCCATTGAAATAATAAATAAAAATGGGAAAAAACCCAGGCAATAAAAGGGGATAAAAATTAATATATTAAATGAGGGACCCCTTATTTTTCTTCTCTAGTCCTATGTTTGTATTTCAGTCATAAATGCAGATGTCTTGTTGTAAAGGCTACACCGGAAATAGTTCATGAGGTTGAGGTGAATGTGCATTATTTGATGGCATGCCAGTGACAGAACTTAAATAGAATAATCTTAAAAGTTTATTTGCTTAGAATCTAGCCTATTATTCCTGCTGCACAACATTCCTATTGGGCAACAATCCTGCTGAGATATTTCTGACCTGAATCAATAAAGTATTTGACTGTTACTTTATAAATAATAAATGTTAAGAACAAATCAATTTCCCTGTGTTTACAAGTTGGCTTTATTTTTCCTATCGCATTTTTACATTTATTTCCGTGATGGCCGATCAGAATATTGTTTTCTCATGCATATACAGGTTGAACGAATGCACTTCAGTGAGTTATGTGGGTCCAGTTGGTATATTGTCCTCTTTGAATTCCACGGGAAAGGACGGTGTAGTCCAAACAATTTTGGAACATTCTGTTCCTCCTATTTTTGATTATGTGCCATCAAGTTGGTATTTAGGGACCATTTCTCCAGGAAATCCCAATTTTAGCCCTGTAGTTATTCAAATGAAGCTCCTATCAGCACTGCAATCATGTCTTTCCATCTTATTGCTGGTGATCCTCTACATTCCTTCTAGATTTCTCAGCATTATCCATTTCTTATCAGAGCTAAGTATTTGTATAAGACTGTATGTCCTAACATGTGATCATATGAGCCTAGTCTTTGTGCTTATTTTGAATGACAACTCCAGATCCTGAAATTCTTTCCCTTTGCCATTTTTAATAACATGGTCCCTTCTCGTGATCTTTTTTTAAAGCACTGGCTTGAGGTCATTAACAGTTTTGCATGTCTTAAATGTGCTAACAATGTCATCGTTCCCAAATCTGGCTGTGGGAGATAATGGGAGTTTCAGTTCCATGGCTCAAAGTTGTAGGATGCCAGAGAAGGAAGCATTGAGAAATTAACTTTTCCAAGGCTGATGGAAGATTAGATACTATAGGTGAAACTCAAAAAATTAGAATATTGTGCAAAAGTTCATTTATTTCAGTAATGCAACTTAAAAGGTGAACCTAGTATGTGAGATAGACTCATTACGTGCAAAGCAAGATAGTTCAAACCGTGATTTGTCATAATTATAATTATGGCTGTAAGCCATAATCATCACAATTATGACAAATCATGGCTTAAACTATCTTGCTTTGCATGTAATAAGTCTATCTCATATATTAGTTTCACCTTTTAAGTTGCATTACTGAAATAAATGAACTTTGACACGATATTCTAATTTTTCGAGTTTCACCTGTATACCATTACTGATGCATCCATTATTAAGAGGTAAATCTGATAAAATAACTCTCAACAGGTTACAAAATATTG
This sequence comes from Pseudonaja textilis, assembly GCF_900518735.1. Next base: position 5,473,324 of record NW_020769313.1, read on the forward strand.
AAAGTGACTGAATTTTTTTTTAATGGTAGCTCGATAAAGGGTTCCTACTCTTCCCATTCATTATCCCAATTACAGAACAAAATATTCTAATTCATTTTAAAGCTTTGATTTTCCTCTGAACAATTTTCTTCCCTTTCCAGCTGAATCCTTTTATCCATGGTCTTTTAGGTTACTATATGCACAGAATTCTCCTAAATACTGTATATTGCAGTTCAAAGCTACAGCATGCTAAATTTTATTCATGGGGCACTGTTTGCAGAAGATATAGGTTACTTGGGTAAAATTAAGGACTGAGGAACTGATGAGAATTCTTCAGTCACTTTTATCAGCCCATCTCATTAAAGAACTGGCAAAACACCACTGGACCTTGCAACTACAGTACTATTAATCTCCCCCCAAAAAAGCTTTCTAACACCTCCAACCTCCCCCATAGTTACAAGGCATTGGTTGTGGATTCATGTTCCCCTTGCTGAGTGAGGAATTCTGGGAGTTGAAGTCCATGCATCTTTAAATTGCCAAGGCTGAAAAAGACTGTTCTAAACACAGTAGATATTTTACTGCCGGCCATTTGCCTTTGGACCAGCAATTGCATTCTGAAAACTGCTACCACCTTACTGCCATCCGTGTGAGAGGAGTCCCAGTGTTGACTCTGCCTCTTGTCTCAAGCAGCAGCATCAAAAATCTTTGGGACAAAGTGCATCTTCACTAGATTCTTTTCCTCTTTGGGCCCCAAGTGGTTCCTTAAAGACTATGCTTTTTCAGTCCAACAGATAACTGACATCCACTTAAGCAAGACCAGCAAAGAGAAGAGAAGATTCTGTTCTTGGGAGATTTGTTTAAATGGCTATACTTTTGATCAGTGTCTCTAGTGATAGTCACTATCACTGAAAGGCCTTATGACTAATCGGAAAGCTGTATCAGCTACAGTTAGCTGGGGCTGAGTCATCTTAATTATATGTTCCAGGCACATTAATGTATAGCTAAACAAACAGGACTCTTTCACCTTGGACAACTTGACCTGTAACTCACTTCTACTGATAATTAAGAAGTATGATTACCATTTCTTCTAATTCTGTCTTTCTGTGGCTATAGCAGTCGCCAACCAGTGGGCCGCAGCACTGGTGGGCCTTGAGAAAATTTTGGTGGGCCACAGAGAAATCTCACCCCCAGAGCAATTAATCCAGGCTATGCAGAAACACAAGGCTGCTCAGCCCACATGGCCCGCAGGAACCCTCCCCGCCCACTTACTCCTTACCCAGCAAACTTGTCTGATAAATTGCTATTCCTTTTTCCGACCTGTGCCGGGAGATTTAGATTAGCTAGGAAGCAGGAAATGGTTGGATTTCTTGCTTTCTAGCTAAGCACAGCCGAACCTTCCTTAGGACTGAAGGTTTGCTTGCAAGCAAATTCAGTGCAGGCTCATGGCAAGCAAATTTGAGAGACTGAGCTAGCCGGTGGCAAATAGATCACTGAATAATTCTGTGAGCAACTCAACCTGCCTGCTTTGCCTGATTTTGGATAAAAGTTGCTTTTTTATATAAAAAATTCAATATTTACATGCATGGTGTTTGTGAGTTAATTTTATGAGTTTGCTAGCAAGCAAATTTTAGACTGAGCTAGCCAATGGCAGATAGATAGATTTCTGAATGAATCTGTGATTCTGTGAGCAACTCAATCTGCCTGACTGCTTTGCCTGATTTTGGGTAAAAGTTGCTCTTTTTTTAAAACAAATTCAATATTTATATAAATATATTTACATACAAGCCATACCCAGCCAGTCACATGACCACCAAGCCACACCCACAAATAAGGCCATGCCCACAGAACCAGTTAGTGGTCCCTGGGATCTAAAATTATGAGTTTGGTGGTCCCTGAAGTCCAAAAGGTTGGCAATCCCTGGCTTAAAGAATCCGTGCTCCCTTAGCTTTTTCAACAATGCATGGTTGTTTTATATTGCCTTCTTTATGTGTGGCTATTATTAATGGACCTAACACAACTTTAGTTTAAACTTGCTTTGTTGTGCTTTCAGAAAAAAAGGACTTCCCTCTTATTTTCAATGGAAAGTCCAAACATCTGTTTCCTTTTTATATGGAAATATAAATAGCCACTTTTGAAACTACCTCACATCATTTTCTTGGCATTCTTAGCCATTTTGCTTAAACATCGAATCTTATGGGGTATTAGAATTCAAGCAGGATTTCCAGGCCTTTGAACTGTTTCAGAATCCTTTGAAGTACGTTTTTTTTTTAATGTATTTCTATAGCTGCTATCTCAGCAAATGATTCTAGGCACTATATATCAGGTATTGCTTATAAAGGGTGATTCCTAATTTAAGCAATGGGTGGAAACTAATCAAGAAGAGAAGCACCTTAGAACTAAGGGGAAATTTCGTGACAGTTAGAACAATTAATCAGTGGAACAACTTGCCTCCAGAAGTTGTAAATGCTCTAACACTGGAAATTTTTAAGAAGAGATTGGATAACCATTTGTCTGAAATGCTGTAGGGTTTCCTGCCTAAGCAGGGGGTTAGACTAGAAGACCTCCAAGGTCCCCTCCAACTCTTTTTCTATTCTAAAGGTTATCACAGTTATTTTCCCACCTTCCTCCTAAGAGAGATGTATGGGATGGAATGTTATTCCAATGTTAATCCATCATGTGGATTAGTTGTGGTGTTTCAGGGGCTTAGATCTACAGTAATTTGTCATTTCTTTAGCATCCAATATAAGAGCCACTCTCCTGAATGGAACCAAAATACTGTATTGTGGTGATGACTGCTCTCCTCCCTCCATAGCCAATCAAAAGTTTGCACATAATTTTATGTGCCAGTAGAATAAAATATATGTAGTTCAGCATTCATCAGATCCGATCTGATAATCAGATAATCAGAGTTGGAAGGAAGCTTGTAGGTCATCTAGTATAGAGTGGTATTAGTACTTCCCTTGATCTTGATTGTATCCCTCTGTTAATACAATTTAGGATTGCATTAGCTTTTTTGGCTGCTGCTGCACACTGCTGGCTCATATTTAGCTGGTTGTCCACTAAGACTCCAAGATCCCTCTCACAGTTACTGCTATTGAGCCTGGTTTCACCCAGTCTATATGTGTACTTTTGGTTTTTCTTGCCTAAGTATAGGACTTTACTTTTCTCTACATTGAATTTCATTTTGTTAGATATGGCCCAGTGTTCTAGTCTGTCAAGATCCATCTGGATCTTGAGCCTATCTTCTTGGGTGTTAGCTATTCCTGCCAACTTAGTATCATCTGCAGATTTGGTAAGTTCCCCTTCTATTCCCTCATCTAAGTCGTTAATGAAGATATTGAAGAGTACTGGGCCTAAGATGGAACCTTGTGGCACCCCACTGCTTACTTCCCTCCATGTAGACTTAGACCCATTAAGGACTACTCATTGAGTGCAGTTCATCAGCCAGTTGTGAGTCCATCTAGTGGTGGTGCTATCTATTCCACTTTTTTCTAGCTTTTCTAACATTCAAACCCACTTCCCAATTTTATATTCCACTGCTTTTTCACTTCCATATTTAACCTGAGGTTAAAAAGCAGAAGTATTGATGAATTTTTTGGGGGGGAGGAGTTGCTTCAGAATAATATTAATTTGATGTATCCTTTTGTGTATTTTGAACTTTTCCTTTTTTGAGATGGCTTGGGATCAGAATTTATACATTATTTCTAATTGGGTTATATTATAGACACAAATAGAACTCCTTTTATACTGATGGCTTTCATTTTTAATACCCCAAACAGAATTTGATTTTATTGGGGGATTTTTTGCATCCTATCTTCGCTTTATTAACATTTCCATCAGCTATCTACTAATACTCTTTTCAAATCATGTGCTAAGATATGTTCCTATCTTATTTTATGTTGTATCTACGGAATCCTTTTTTTTTGTTGTTAGAGCATCACTTTTCTCCCTGTGCTTGTGGAGGTCTCTTTATAGAACAAGAGTGAAACCCATTTATCTCTGGCAAATTAAGAGTGAACATCTTATCCTGGTGTCTGCAGGTTACAAAGGTCTGATTAGGGAACAACAGGCTTTATAGCTGAACTCTAGCGAGACTGAGTAGTTTTGGATGTGGGGACTCATTGGTTCCAGGACTATGCTATCTTTCATGCTGGATAGATTTTAACTTTTAACTTTTAAAGCTTTTGTGGCAGGCTTTCTGAGGGACTGCCTCTCCCTGGTTATTGCAGCTGCCCCATTTATCTGGTAGCAAAGGCATACTGCAGTACCATCAGCTAGGGATCTAGATTTGGTGAGTCTCACAATATGTACCTTCTCTGCTTCACTAACTCATCTTATAGAATATTCTTCCCTCAAAAATTAGATTTAACTCCCTCCCTTCTGACATTCCAGAAGGCCCTCAAGACCAGATTATGCTATCAGGACTGGGGCTCCCAGGGAACTGGAGGTTTGTTTAGGCAGGTCCCTTGTTGAGGTGGTCATTTTTATCCTCTCTTTGACTAGTGGTTTTTACACTTGTTTTTTATACTATTTATTTCTTAAAGTAGGTTTCTATATTTTTTATATATTTATGGCTTTTATTTGATGTTAGCTGCCCAGAGTTGCTTTTGGTTGAAACTTTACAAATTTGATTAATTAATTGACTGATTAAATAAATAAACGGGAATATTCCTAACGTAGCCTTTTATTTTAATTCAGTATTTTTGGGTGACATTTGTGTATTTCTTCAGTATGTGCAAAATTGTAAGAAAGGTTATTAATAGAATATAATTGCTTCCTGCATGTGAGATAGATACAGTATATGGTTTCTCCTAACAGTACAAATGTGGCTGTTGCTGCAACAGTTGTACATTTGTGACTCATGATTTGTTTATTACTCACAATGATTTGGATTTATCCTGTATAATCTGTTAATAATCATCTTCAGAATATTAGCTTCAATAAATTGCATGCCAGACAAAGAGCTATTTTGAACTAGTTTGTCTTCATTTTCTCTGTGACAATATTTAAAACGTCCTAATGAAGATGTGCTGCCTCCCTGAAGTCCTAAAATCAATCAAACAGTTAAAAAAAGAATTAATTTTATTCATCATGATCTCTCCTGGCTATTGTATACTGCTGATAATTTGAATACATACTTTGCCTAGAAGTGACCTGAAATTCAGTCTCTGGTAATAGGTGAAAGATTTATTTCTGATCTAGGTGAACAAATGGACTTATGCCAACTTCCCAGGAGAAGTTTAGCTCAGGCAGCATAGGAAGCTCAGGTGGTGGTCTACATCCCTGTCTTCAGCTGTCCTCCCCAACACCCCTCTTTGTCTCTGTGTCTGTGTATAGGTGCAAATCTTTGAACCAATTTTACACGAACAAGTTGATATGTAAGTGATTGCCTTTATTTGGCTGTCTTTTTAAGTTTCCAATTGCATAAAGATTCTGATCTGCACTCAAGAATATTTTATTGCTACATATAGGATATATAGCGGGGTCCCCAAACTTGGCAACTTTAAGAGTTTAAACATAGCTGGCTGAGGAATTCTGGGAGTTGAAGTCCAGAAGTCTTAAAGTTGCCAAGTTTGGAGACCTCTGATAAAGCTTCTCCTAATTTCAGAGAACTTCTAGTTATACTCAAGTATCATACGTTCCCCAAAGCCCCCAAATCTTCACTCTACCCTCTTCAGTGATGTCCTCATCAATCCTCCTATAGCTCTTAGAGAACCCCACCTTCCACCTAAAATACACACACACACACACATCAATAACAAGAAACATAAAAGAGTAGGATTCCTGTCTATAAAAAGATTTTCCACCCCTGTCCTGTTTTACTTGCTGGTCAGGGAATAATATAAATAAACCAAGTGAGGCCTGTTCTTTTGATGTCTTTAGACATGACTGCAAGGCAAATGCATTTATTTTTTCAAGGATTGTTAATTTGTGACCTAGGCTTCATCTTCCCACTTTTACATCCTAATCAAAAGGATATCCGTTTTCTAAGGATTCCTCTTTGTTTCATCTCTGCCAAAGATTAAAGGCACATAAAATGAGGATAGGCCTGATTTTAGGAATCTTATTTATCTTAGCAGCCCTTAAGTGTACAAACAGTTGAGTGTTGGATTTCTGGCACGCAGCTATGTAGAAATCACCATGACAAACAATTTAAATGAAGTAATATAGATCCAGAACTCTGTATATAGTGGGCAACATGATTGATATGATATAAATAACTATTGACAAGAAGTCTTTATGTTGATGCATATGTTTAAATTGTCTTTTATTATTTTTTTTGGGGGGGGGGGGCGGGGCTGGTTGAAAAGAGTCTCATCCCTACTGGGCTTCTAAAGAATTTCTCAGAAAACATTTTGCTTCATAACTTATAGAAATGCTTTGTGAGACTAGTAAATTCCAGTTCAGTCACAAAGGTCACTTCAATCTAGTATCAGTTGCAAAGCCCAAATTGCTTTACAGAGTAGTGCTCTTACAGAGGGAAAAGCAGGATATATCACTTTAATAATAAGTAATCATGGCAAGCAATGCATACGCACAAATCTATGATTTGATTGATTTGATATAGCTAATATAATATTTCCTGTCTTCATCCAAATACATACTACTGGTTTAATGAGTAATTTATGTAATTATTAATATGCTGGATAAATCTTCCCCTCTATAGTAGGGTTATGGCAGGATTCTCCATTTAATCTATACAAGTACGTTGGACAAGAATAAGAAGAATAAGATCAAATGTATCAGGAAGGGATTAAATGTGTACTACAAAATTAATGAGTCATTTTCCTATCCTTGCTAGCTTCTGAGCTCTAAAAGCTTGATCATGCAAAATATACTTTCTGTCATTTTCAAAATAAGACACTGCCATCAAAGGGCCTAAAGAGGAAATGTTATTCAAAGCTGGAAAAGACTTATCTTCTACAGGTAGTAGAAAAACAACTATGTTTTTGGTCCTGTCCTGTAAATACCCAACATATTTTAAGAGCTTAAAAATGACAATTGGTAAAATGTGTAAATCTGACTTGATTTGAGCTTTTTGAGTTTTTTTGATAATATAATTTTATTCTTATCCTACATTGTGAAAATACCAGTTTAGGACAGGTTGTGAAAGTTTTGGGAACTGTGGAGTATGCTTGTTCTGTTGCCAGGATGGAACCAATATTGTTCTAGGAGATTTTCACTAGCTTGATGGAATTTGTTTTTCTTCTCACTCCTCCCATTCTTTCATCAATGCATAATTTTAATATTGCAGCATCAAACAGCCTTCTTCGTACTGGCCCAGAGGACAGAATCATAACTCATTGGTTAATGGGCACAGCAGATCCAGATTATCTTTTCTTCTGTCCTCATCACCAGAGTCTTTTTTTATCTATGTTTTACAATTGTATTCTTCCAAATACATTGGACTTCTTTCCTTATCAGATTGCATTTACAAACTGCTGCATGTAATTATGACATGCTTTTTCCCATATCACCTAAAACCTTTTCTGCAGAAATTCTTTACTGATGTTTTGAATAAAAGTGCACCAGGAGAAACATCATTTTCATGCTAAACGTGCCTTTCCTTTTCAAATGTTCAAAGTTGTGAACCCAGCTAATATGTGTGATCCTGAAGAATATGGAAGAGCAGTGGAGTATTAGATACATTGCAAAACTGTGGGTGCCTTCAGGCAGTTTCTTCAACACTGAGTAATCAGTAGCATATTCTTACTTCTTCTAATAAGAAGAAGCTACAGACTGTGAGCCATATAAAAAAGATTATTAGACTTCAAGAATCTTTTTATATTCAACCTGCTGTACATGTTGTACCTCTCCAAACTCTACTTTCTCTGGCAAATTGCCATAAGATTATTTGTTTGTAATCTGTTTAATTCTTTGTAAGATCTCCAATATCTTGAAAAAATATATTTACACAAATTTTGCAACTATAAAACAAACTAATTAATATTTATTTATTTGTTAAATTTATTTGCCATCTATCTCTCTGCAGGGTTACACTAGGTGGCTTACAATAACAAAAAAAAGCAGACAAATGAAAGTGTAAACAGAACAGAAGTAAAATATATATTTAAATGAAATTGTCTTAAAACATTGAAACAGCAGAATATTAATAGCAATAACAGATGTTCAAATCACTTCAGATCTGCTTCAGTCCTGTGAACATAACACAAAGCTAAAAGTTTTCACACAAAAATAGATTTTACTTTTACTGGAATATTCCATTCAAGAAAGCAGGAGCATGAAAAGAAATGGTGATCTCTCTGGATCTTGATCCTGACATTGGTACAATCAAGGATTTTATTTGGCTTTTTCCCCCCTGCAGCTATATAATTTTCTTATAATTTTCTAATTAGGGATGGGATTCAAAAATCCCAGCAACCGGTTCAACCGGTTGCTTGGTGGGCATGGCCATGGTGGGTGTGGCCTACTGGAACTTTTGGGAGGGCCATTTTTTGCCCTCCCAAGGGTCCAGAGGTTTCTCCTGGGCATCTGGGAGGGCAAAAATAGCCTCCCCTGGCTTCTGGCTTCCCACCGGAAGCCAGAAACAGGCCCATTCCCAGACTTCTGGTATTTCCAGGAGGGCCATTTTTCACCCTCCCAAGGGTCTGGAGGCCTCTTCCAAGCCTCTGGGAGGGGAAACAGCCTTCCCCGGACTCTGGAGGCACACTGGAAGCTGGAAACAGGCCCATTTCTGGACTTCTGGAAGGCCCATTTTCCCCCTCCCAGATCCTCCACGTGGACCTTGCACTTGGAGGGTCCTATCATGTGGAGAGACTCCTGGGAGGAGTGGGGCAGGGTGAGCAGGGCCAGCCGGTTGGTTGAAATACCAGTTCGGCGAACCAGATGAAAACTTTACATCTGGTTCGCCCGAACTGGTCCAAACCGGTAGAATCCCACCCCTGATTCTAATTCAATAAATCACCTTAACATTTTATATTTTGTTGCTTTCCTCCTATTCTAAAAGGCCATTGATCTTTCTTATTCAAATGTAGGCCTGTGCATGCTTCATTTTGCTGTTTTCTACCCACTCTAGTTTAGCAAGATCCTCCTGAATCTTGATGCTGTTCTTTTAGAAGTTCATCATCTCTATTATCTTTATGACTTGTGACTTTATGACATGACTCTATGACGTAAGACAAATAAGATACCATTGTTTCTAACCCCATAACCAAGATGGGTGGATGGATAGATGGACGGACAGACAGAAGGATAATTGTACATGATTACAGTAGAGTCTTACCATACACCACTCAACATTTCCAGTTTGATGCAGAGCCATCAATTTACATTTGTTGAGTTATATTGTTCAGTCAGCCTTCTGGAAGAAAGCAACCCACAAAAAGAACATATCCATACGCCCCAATAAAAGATGGTTTCATGTCAATTCTTTGAAGCAGGCTCTGATTTTCAGTTCTAAGAACTAGATTCTTTAGCCCTCTCATTGAAGAAGAGAGAAAAACCCTAAAAGTTTGAACATTTATTCTTGTGTGTGCTGGGGTTCTGCTGTAAACAAAGGTTATCTGCCAAGTGTGAAATTCCATACTTCCTGCTTGTTCATAGGAATCTAGGGAGACTTAAGTGACAGGAATAGACTGGAAAAAAAAACTACGTGACTTGACAGCATCTCAGCAAGAGACTGGTGGCAGGGGAAGAATATAATAAATTCTTTCCTTTGATTTGAATGCCTGTGTTTTCTCAGAGTGTGGTCAGTCTTAATATAGCTCAGTCCCAGATTGGGTGGGCCTGCAGTTTCTATGTCCCTGTGCCATCTGGTGTTTCTTGTACAACTTGGTAAGTATTCTTACCTATAGTTCAAAATTAGCTCTGATTGCTGCTTTTTATTTCCAGAATAAAAGAAATTGGAAGTGCTAGGATACAGTACCATTGGCAGTCCAAGTTAGAGCAGCCCAACATTTTGTCACTACCACCATCCCCTCCCACTTGTGACTGTATGACTTTAACTTTGTCATGTGTATCCTTACAATTTATATTGACTGTTTTCTAGTATGATTTGATTGCTTATTGTACCCTATGACTATCATTAAGTGTTGTACCTCATGATTCTTGATGAACGTATATTTTCTTCTATGTACACTGAGAGCATTTGCACCAAGACAAATTCCTTGTGTGTCCAATCACACTTGGCCAATAAAGAATTCTATTCTATTCTATTCTATTCCTATTCTATTCTATTCTATTTAGTTGGTTCTCATAGAGAAATCACAGTCTCCAGGTAATGAGGGAGGGAATAAACATCTTGCTAAAACCATGGCTGGCATCTTTAAAAGGACCCAGGGTTTGCAAACTTCCTTTTTGTAATTGCTTTTGGAACTTGATTGTTAACTGCTTTTTAGTTGTTTGGAAACTTTGGATCAACAAGATTTATAGGACCAACAGAATTTATTCAATCCTTAGCAAAATAAGTTTTAAACTCAAGTTTAAGGACTTAAAAAAGTATCTTGGAATAAATAGCAAAAGAATAATTGGAACTTTAATTTTGCAAAGTTATGAATGGACTAAGAGTTCAGATAGATTTTAAATAATTTTGGACTTAATTATAAGAAAATGTTTTTGTTTTGAATTCTCTCTTTAAAAATATGATAGGATGAAACTTTGAAGGGAAGGGGGAATCAGAAGGAACTAATGATTATGATTAAAGGTGAAGAGCATTAAATTTGGCTTATAATACAGAATGGATCAAAATATTATAGCATTGTTCATATTGAATAATATTTTAGACCCAGAAGCTAATTTTAAAACTGTCTGCTTCTGTGGATAGTTTGCATTTAAAAGATGTTATGGAACAAGTTTTATCAGACAACACTGATACTAAAATTCTTCATACTTGTGATGATGGGGGAAAGTTAATTCTTTGTATATTTCTTTTCTTTTTCTTCATTATATTCTTTTTCTTTCTATTTTCTGCAGCTACTAGCAGTATTTTTTCTTTTATCTTTTAGTTTGTATTAGTTTTTATCATTCTAATTGTAATTTTTAATACAATTATTATAAAAAAGAAGCCTCTTTTTCTAGTGCTGTATAAATTTCAGACATACTGTAATTAAAAATGCATAAAGCACCTCACGGTTCTGGTCCCAAATATCTTTGTGATCATCTTCCTATTGGTTTGCTTTATAAAGTCATGTTGTGAATTTCCACTCCCAAGAGGCTTCAGGTAGAGATGGGAATCTTGACTTTTCGATAGCCATTCCAGATCTCCAGAAGAGGCTCCTTTCTCCTGACCCACCTGGAAGGATTCGTTAATATCCAGAACACACAGCTTTAGAATAATACTTTATGGAATTTCAATTGCTGTGCTATTTTGCAAGTTACGTTTATTTATTAAAGGTGGTAGATAATTTCATGGTGCTATAGCTGTGTAACAATTCAGCCAGGTGTTCTCTAAGTAGGTTTTTGAAAAAAGAAAATATGTTGTAGACACTGCATTAATTGCCGTGGATCTTGCATGCCTTTGTTAGTAATGCTGGCCCTGTTTGATGCTGCCTCTATGATTGGTGGCCTTTTCACCCAAGATGTAGCTTCAGTTCCACCACTGAACAATCTTCAAATTTGGGCCCCAAGTTTATTCCACCCCCACCCCCCACCCCCGCACAATAAATCTAAGAACAGCAAACTCTTGGGAGTTAAGAGTTTGCTGTTTCCTTTTAATTACATTTTTTATTGCTATCCCTAAGGCCAGAGGTTTAATTTTGGTGTTTCTTCAGGCTGCTCCATTTCCATACAACTAAAAAGAATGCAGGTAGTCCTCGACTTACAACCACAACGGAGTCTTCAAATTTCTGTTGTTAAGTGAGACCGTCGTTGACTGAATTTTGCCCCCTTTTATGACCTTTCTTGCCAGGGTTATTAAGTGAATCACTGCGCTTGTCAAATTAGCTACGCAGTTGTTAAGTGAATCTGGCTCCCCCATTGAATTTGCATGTCAGAAAGTCACAAAAGGGGATCACATCAGGGGTGGGATTCAACCAGTGTTACTACTGGTTCAGTGATGTTTTGCTTCACGTACATGCGCGCCAGACACGTACTATGCGTGCCAGACAGGCACTTAAGCTGTGCCACCCAGAGAGCTGAAAAGCACTGTGCACGGATGTGCAATGTTTGAAAAGCCTCTTTTTTCCTGCTTTTTCAACCTCAGCTGTGCCACGCAAAGCAGCTGAGCTTAAAAAAGCAGGAAATAAAGGACAGATAAGAGCCCGGGTGGGTGGGTGGGCCAAACAGCAGCAGACACAGAACCACCGGTTCTATAGAGCCGAGCAGAACTGGTAGCATCCCACCCTTGGATCACATGACCCCAGGACACCGCAACTGTCATAAATATGAGTCAGTTGCCAAGCATCTTAATTTTGATCATGTGACCATGGAGATGCTGTAATGGTTGTAAATATGTCATAAAGTCACTTTTTTCAGTGCTGTTGTAACTTCGAACGGTTAGTAGATGAACTGTTGTAAATCGAGAACTAACTGTACTGTACACTTGTGAGAAAATAATTGCAAGGCCACAGTATTGGTTTTTCCTCCTAGAATTTCTAATTGGTTTTACATAACAGAGTAACAGAATTGGAGAGGACCTTGGAGGTCTTCTATTCCCTTCTAACTCAACCATATATCATTACAGACAAATGGCTGTCTAATGATTCCTTTAAAACCTCCAGTGAAGCAGTACCATCATTTTTATTTTATCATTTTATTTTTTATTATGAACATTACTTTTTCAGAAAATTAATATACATGGGGACATAGACAGGGGTGGGATGCTACTGGTTCTGCCCGGCTCTATAGAACCAGTAGCTCTGAAGAGCAGCAGACACTGAACCGGTTCTGTGTTGCTGCTGTTTGGCCCAACCGCCCACCTGGGCTCTTACCTGTCCTTTATTTCCTGCTTTTTCAACCTCAGCTGCTTTGCACGGCACAGCTGAGGTTGAAAAAGCAGGAAAAAAGAGGCTTTTCAAACACTGTGCACTGGCGCACAGCACTTTTCAGTTCTCTGGGCAGCACAGCTCAAGGTTTATTACATGCGTATGCAGCAAAACGTAGTCACCAAACTGGTAGTAACACCGGTTGAATCCCACCCCTGGGCATAGCATTAATCAATCCTAAACGATATCCAGAATGTAATTGGAGATGTAAATGAGGAAAGAACCTAATGAGACCTGTAGGGTAACAACCACTGTGCTACCAAGATATTTTGTAAATTGAAAAAATTGCTAAAGAATGCAAAAGCACTCGCTTTTGACAAATACCTCGCTTTCAGGGTTTAGGGGAGGGGTTGGTTGTTTTTGAAGGAATTTGAAAAGGAAAGTCCAATTCCTCCAGAAAATTGTGGAGAGATCCATATGAACAATGCCATCTACATCCCCCCTCAAAAAAATTGTAGGCTTTCCCTCAAATGGCAAATTTGAACCCTCAAGATTTCGTCTCTATTATCAGCATGCAAAGAGCCTGTCTTGCACAAATCGTCCGATTTTGAAAAACTTAAGTAACATGACTCACATGTCTTTGTGAAATTGCAAAACTTAACAGCAGTTTCCCTTTGAGTGATCCTTCAATTGCCCTTAATCAGTTCATCAACCTTTCCCATTTGAAACCCATTTGCTGTCATAGATCATCCATCAGTCTTCATCACACAAATCAGCTCTTTCTGGTTCACCATTTTTACATGTTTTGGTCTAGTGACTCATGTCAACACAGTCATCACCATAAATATTCTGCATTCAGCAGTGAATTTCAACTGGAGGGACTCTATCAGCAATCAAAAATTCAATTACTTAAAGGACACTGAAGAGTACTTATTTCAGGCTTCTGTTTCACAAACAACTACAATACAATATTTTCTCACAACAACTTCCTGCCAACTGAAGTGAAAGAACAGATGTTAAAGAACATGTCAGAGCTTCAAGCACATCAATATTACCATTGGTTGTTGACTTACAACAGTGGAGACATAACTTTACATTCAGCCTTTGTAGCTTGACCCAGAGCTTATCCGTAACCAAGAACAGACAATGAGGTAATTAGGGAGAAAAAACAGGAAGACTCTTTAAAAATGGAAGCAATGCCCAAATAAAGAGAACAAAATATATGCAGTGAGTCAGTATGGCATGCAGAAATGGATCTTGGAAAACAAATGCTCATTAGGATCCATAATTTAAAAAGTGCATTTAAATACATCAAATGCAAGAAAGTAGCTAGGGAAGTTCATGTGATAGCTAAACTCCTGGGGTAGGAATTGGGAGACCAAGAATTCAACCAGAAGCTGGTTGAATGACTTTGGGCCAGTCACTCTTTCAGGATAATCTACCTAACAGGGTTGTTGATGTGGGAAAAGTAGGAGGTGGAAGCATTATGTACTCAGCTCTGAGTTATGCCAAATAAAGACAACATGCACAATTAATAAACATTGAATATCAACACAGCTAAAAGAATAACAGAGGAGGATCAGGAAGCTGAGCTAGTATATTTGTAAGGGTGTACATAATATTTGAGGTTTGGAGTTAGTAAGACTAGTATGGAAAAGTCTTGAGTTCTAAATAGGAAAAGGTTAGAATGGTCCATTTTAAATTTGGAACACCTCTTCTTAACTTGAAACAAGCATGCTGCATTTGCCTTCTTCATTGGCAGCTCAGGCCAATTGTCTCACTGAAGCAATAACATGAAGATCTAGGACTCTTCAATATTTTGAAAATTACATACCAGATGCAAAGTTTCTCCAAGATTAAAGACCAGAATATTTGGCGTATCGGGAGATGCCATGCCTTGAGTCATAACATTTTATATGCTAATCTAAGCACTTAGCCATAACCCACCACACTGTGGGATCCACTATTACACAGACCCAATGAGTTCCAGTTGCTTTGTTTTGGTGCCCAATAAGAAGCAGGGTGCTATTATAGAAAGGTTTGGTTTTACAGTAGATGCTACTGGACATGCTACTGGATGTGACTGCAGAACTACATTTCTAGTTTGCCATTATGAAGGAGCATTGAGCTTTCCGTAAGTGAATATATACATAGTAATGTCTGAAATGTCTGGTCACAGAGCATCTTTGGGATGGTCTTTTTTTAAAAAAAAGTGGGGAATGGATTTGGTCTCTAAAAGAAGATAGGGGCCAAAACACATTTGGGCTTACTCACATGTTGGGGCTTTCCACATTCTTTTGTGGATAATGTATTAATTGGTTCCTAACCACTAGAGAAATTAGCATTTTTATCTCTACAATTGACTTCCTGAATGTATTTGTTTTATTCAGTATACTTATTCCATTTCTGTCCTTTCTGTCTGAGTATAAACAACAGACGAGTAGAGAGAAAGAAACTTTTGGGATCTTTGTTACAAATACTTTTATGTGAATATTGTGTCAAATCTGTTTTGGTTAAAATTTTAGCTTGAAGTTAAATAACTGTTGAAGTGAAGGATACTTCTTAGCAGGATTATAATGGTGAAAAGAATTATATACATCCTACTAAATACTAAATTTGAAAGGTATTTTATTGCCAAATTAAGCATTTCATATGGATATTTTGGAGTACATGCCTTGTACACTTTAAATATATTAATCTTCCCTATAGGCACGGTACACTAGAAAAGTAGGGCTGTATTTCATCACATGGACTTCTGGGTTTTCCCCAGACTGATGAGTCCTCAACTATGTAGCATTTTTAGCTGTGACATTCTGCTAATCACATATCTAACATGTCTCAGGGAACTCCCAGAGGACTGGAAAAGAGCAGATGTGGTTCCCATCTTCAGAAAAGGAGGAAAAAAAACCAGACCCAGGAAACTATAGACCAATCAGCCTAACATCAATAAGATACTAGAAAAATAATTAAAAAACAGATCTGTCAACATCTAGAAAAAGTAAAGTAATAACTAGCAGTCAGCACGCGTTTGTTAAAAACAGATCATGCCAAACCAAGCTTATTTCATTCTTCAACTAAGTGACTAAATTAGTAGATCAGCAAAATACTGTGGACATAATATATTTAGATTTCAGCAAGGCATTCGACAAAGTAGACCACAACCTACTTCTTAGTAAGCTAGAAAAAGGTGGAATAGATAGCAACACTACTAGATGGACTCGCAACTGACTGACAAACCGTACTCAACAAGTAGTCCTTAATGGGTTTAAATCTATATGGAGGGAAGTAAGCAGTGGGGTGCCACAAGGTTCCATCTTAGGCCCAGTACTCTTCAATATCTTCATTAACAACTTAGATGAGTGAATAGAAGGGAAACTTACCAAATTTGCAGATGATCCTAAGCTGGCAGGAACAGCTAACACCCAAGAAGATAGGCTCAAGATTCAGATGGATCTTGACAGTCTAGAACACTGGGCCATATCTAACAAAGTAAAATTCAATGTAGAGAAAAGTAAAGTCCTACACTTAGAGTAACCAAAAGTACACATATTGATTGGGTGAAACCCGGCTCAATAGCAGTAACTGAATAGTTTAATAATGAATAGGCAACCTTTGTTGATGACAGGTGCAGTCCACCAGCGAAGGGATCTGAGGACCTTCGGTGGCACTAGTACCCATGAGTTGGAAGTGTCTCTTCCTGACCTTTGAAGGGCAGCAGGTACCACTGTAGAGTTCTGGAATGCAAGCGGGCCCAGGGAACAGTAGAAATACAGGAGATGAGTTTCCCTAATAGTTTAGATAACTAGATCAGGGGTACCCATTTAAGGGTTCTGATCTCCTGAGCTAGAAGCCTAATGCTCTCCTGCCTGTTGGGAGAAAGGAAGACTCTCCTTTCTATGATGGTTCCTAGATGAATTAGGTGAGTTGATGGGGTTAAGTGACTCTTGGCCCAATTTATAGAGAACCCATGATGTTGAAGAGCCTGTATCGTAAAACGGGTATCTAGTTCAGACTGACTAACTGATGATGACAGAATTAAAATATCATCAAGGTAACACTGTAACCAGATAGGTCTACCTCGGAGGTGTCCGGACAGAGCTGCCAAGACCTTAGTGAATATCCTGGGAGCTGATGCTAGCCCGAAAGGAAGAGCCACATATTCAAAATGCATATTATTATAGCAAAATCTAAGAAATTTACTGTGGGAAGGCCCAATCGGAATGTGCAAGTATGCCTCTGTTAGATCTATAGATGTTAAAACATCGCCCTTCCTGATGCCCAGTAGGATAGATTGTAACATGGTCATCTTAAATTTCCAGTGCACCAGAGAGCGGTTGAGGTGTTTTAGATCTAAAATTGCCCTCCCACTACTGGATGCTCTTCACAGCTCATGGAGAACAGGCGTATCAGGTAAGTACCAACGCCCTGTCTAAGTCTACATGGAGGGAAGTAAGCAATGGGGTGCCACAAAGTTCCATCTTAGGCCCAGTACTCTTCAATATCTTCATTAACAACTTAGATGAGGGAATAGAAGGGGAACTTACCAAATTTGCAGATGATACTAAGCTGGCAGGAATAGCTAACACCCAAGAAGGTAGGCTTAAGATCCAGATGGATCTTGACAACTAGAACACTGGGCCATATCTAACAAAATGAAATTCAATGTAGAGAAAAGTAAAGTCCTACACTTAGGCAAGAGAAACCAAAAGTACACATATAGATTGGGTGAAACCAGGCTCAATAGCAATAACTGGGAAAGGGATCTTGGACTCTTAGTGGACAACCAGCTAAATATGAGCCAGCAGTGTGCAGCAGCAGCCAAAAAAGCTAATGCAACCCTAAGTTGTATTAACAGAGGGATACAATCATGATCAAGGGAGGTACTAATACCACTCTCTAAAGCCTTAGTAAGACCACACCTAGAGTACTGCATCCAGTTTTGTTCACCACATTATAAAAAAGATGTTGAGACTCTAGAAGAAGTACAGAGAAGAGCAACCACGATGATTAGGGGACTGGAGACTAAAACATACGAAGAACGGTTACAGGAACTGGGCTTGGCTATTCTAGTAAAGAGAAGAACCAGGGGAGACATGATAGCAGTCTTCCAATATTTGAGGGGCTGCCACAGAGAGGAATGGGTCAAACTATTTTCTAAAGCGCTATAGGTCAGACAAAGAATAATGGATGGAAACTAAACAAGGAGAGATTTAACCTGGAAATAAGGAGAAACTTTCTGACAGTGAGAACAATCAACCAATGGAACAGCTTGCCCTTGGAAGTTGTGGGAGCGCCATCATTTGAGACTTTCAAGAAGAGATTGGACTGCCATTTGTCAGAAATGGTGCAGGGTCTCCTGCTTGGGTGGGGGGGTTGGACTAGATGACCTACAAGGTCCCTTCCAACTCTGTTTATCTGTTATCTGTCTCTCCATCTCACTCACAGGTTAAAATGTCTACAGGATGCCCTGCATCACATCAATTGTTGCATGTTGATGTAGAACTTGTTTCTTTATTGCCCTACCAGAATGTGGCTTGCTTGTACAGATCTTTTGACGTGAAATCTTGCATCCACTGAGGAACCCTGCAACTTATCAGCATGTATTTCTTGTCATCTTTTCCTCCTCAAGTTAATCGACCTTCTATTTTAGAAATAATGCTGTTGCTACACAGTGTCAGGGTATAGGAAATAACTGTATTAAGTAGTTAATGATTGAGGATGGTACTGTAGTCCAGGGACAAGAAAGGAAAAGGTTTGTGATTTTTTTTTCAGCTCATTGCCCTGACATTCAAGGGACCTTGAGGCCAGCTGCTACTGTTCCAGGAACAGCTGTGCAATAGACTTCCTCTTTAATAATATTCTCATAAAGAAATAGAGCATTAAAGAGTAAATTTTATTCACGGATACCTATATCAGAGTTTGGTTTCCTATCATTTACAAGTAAGAATTCTTTAAGATCACAAATAGTAGCAGGTATTTCTTTTCACACAGTTTAGTCGTATGAAATATAATTCTCTACCAGATAGTAGAGCTTCTTGTAAGTAGTTTCATCTTCAGTTGTTAATAGATTTGTCTGCTGCTGCTTTTGCCATTGCAACTTGGAGTGGTTGCTCACCTGCATCAATTCATCTTATTCTCCACAAAATGTCACCTTTGATCAGATCTCCTGTTAGTTATTAACATAATTAAAGCACATCAGTAAAGTGCACAGGTATGTTATGATAGTTATACTTAATGTATCCAGACTGTTACATTGTCAAGCAGCCAACTTTCACCAAGAATATAGATACTTATTCAGTTGCTGAAATTCATTCAATTTAAGTCCATTCTTGCATTGTTTTCTTGGACATAAGC
Source organism: Pseudonaja textilis (assembly GCF_900518735.1). The sequence continues at coordinate 5,492,538 of NW_020769313.1, forward strand.
TGAACCACGTCATGCTCATAAATGCAATCCCACAATTATTTATTAGACACTTTTTTCAGCTTTATCTGTATTTGACAGCTGGAGTCAAATACAGATAAATACAGGTGAGCTGGAGGCTACGTTAAAGAACAAAAATTACCTTGATTAAATTGAAGTTACATTTCATTCAAAATAAATTAATGAAATGCAGTTAACATTTACTCCAATATATTTCATTATTTCACTGTTTTTTGCAACACAAAACAGGTTTGCAACAACTATATGATTCTAGAGACTAATATGAAAAGTTGAACAGAGATGCAGCCAGATACTCACATATGCAAAAAATTGTGGCTATCGCATTATCATTGGGGAATACAGTACTACAAATGGCAATAATCAATTTTTCAAAAAAAAACCCATTGCTTTTGAGTATGATACATAATAGTGATTTATTTGGAATAAACAGTTATGAAAATGGAGCCTCAAAAGAAATTATTTCAGGAACTTCTACGGAAAAATGTAATTCTGTACTGCATATTAACACATCCCATTTTCAATTGCACATAATTTACAAGCTTAAGAAATATTGGTTCATGGAAAAGTAAAAGCTAATAAATTACCTGCACAAAATAAATTTTAAAAATGGCAGAATCTGGCAATGCAGCAGACATTTTTTATTGGAACAAATGCATTTTAAAAAGGGATTCTGTATCAAAATGAATGAAGAAGTTCCAATAATTCACAAATTTCTAAAGTTATCTGAAAAATATTTCAGGGCATAAATAATTGGAAAGTATTTAATCCCTAGAGGGAACTATGCTATAATATTATGAAAATATGGTGCCATTAATTATTTATAATCCAACTAGATCAATTATTTTAGAAGCCACATAAAATTCTGCAGTTCTTGATTCGTCTACAATTAAAACATGAAAATCTGAGCTGCGTTTATTGTCCCTAGCAGTGATTTCAAAACCTGATCTAATAAGGAATCAGCTAGGAAGTAAAACTGCACTAAGTAGTTTTCCAGGGCAGTACATACAAGGCAGAAAAAGGAGGAATAGAATAAATGAAACCTTTTTTCTCTTTCTCTTTTCAGACTGCAGATATTTCATTATAGCAAAGATTGTGGCAGCTTTAGATAATTTTTTTTAAAAATGCCTTGGCGCAGAGGCTGAATGCAGCACTTATTACTTCTCCGTCATTGCCTTTTTTTGATCTGAAGTGTAGGTTGACTTTGGCAAGTGCATAGAATTTGCCATTTTCCACATCAGGTTTAATTGATGAGTGGAAGATCAACTACCGAGTTAGCCCTTTCTAACCTATTCTTGAAGCATTTGACCAGAGGAAACTAGCATTTCTTAGTTCAGCCCATACTTTTGACGTAAAATATGGAAATCAATTATCCAAATGTGAGGATTTAGCCTTCAGATGCCTTACAAAATTGCAAATCTGTATATGGTTACTAGGAAGTAAACTGTGAGATTTCTAACGAAATGTGAATAAAGTAAAGGGGATGCAATCATTTTTCAGTTTGAACTGAATGGTTGGGTTGCTATGTTGACATATATTTGTGCTGTGCTGATCTGCCACAATAATAGTTCAGCTTTCCCAGTTAACCAGCCTTCCCAGCCTTATACAGGTGAAACTCAAAAAATTACAATATGGTACAAAAGTTCATTTATTTCAGTAATGCTTAAAAGGTGAAATTAATATATGAGATAGACTCATTACATGCAAAGCAAAATAGTTCAAGCCGTGATTTGTCATAATTGAGATGATTATGGCTCATGAAAACCTCAAATCCACAATCTCAGAAAATTAGAATATTACATGCAATCAATAAAACAAGGATTGTACATAGAACAATATCGGACCTCTGAAAAGTATAAGCATGCATATGTACTCAGTACTTGGTTTGGGCCCCTTTTGCAGCAATTACTGCCTCAATGCAGCGTGGCATGGAAGCTATCAGCCTGTGGCACTGCTGACGTGTTATGGAAGACCAGGATGCTTCAATAGCAGCCTTCAGCTCTTCTGCATTGTTCAGTCTCATGTCTTTCATCTTTCTCTTGGCAATGCCCCATAGATTCTCTATGGGGTTTAGCTCAGGCAAGTTTGCTGGCCAATCAAGCACAGTAATCCCACAGTCATTGAACCAGGTTTTGGTGCTTTTGGCAGTGTGGGCAGGTGCCAAGTCCTGCTGGAAAATGAAGTCAGCATTACCATAAAGCTCATCTGTAGAAGGAAGCATGAAGTGCTCCGAAATCTCCTGGTAGACAGCTGCTTGACCCTGGACTTAATGAAGCACAGTGGACCAACACCAGCAGACGACATGGCTCCCCAAATCAACACAGACTGTGGAAACTTAAACACTGGACTTCAAGCATCTTGCGGTGTGTGCCTCTCCATTCTTCCTCCAGACTCTGGGTCCTTGGTTTCCAAATGAGATGCAAAAGTTGCTCTCATCAGAAAAGAGGACTTTGGACCACTGAGCAACAGACCAGTTCTGTTTTTCTTTAGCCCAGGTAAGACGCTTCTGACGTTGTTTGTTGTTCAGGAGCGGCTTGACAAGAGGAATATGACATTTGAAGCCCATGTCCAGGATCCGTCTGTGTGTGATGGCTCTTGATGCGCTGACTCCAGCCTCAGTCCACTCCTTGTGAAAGTCTCCAACACTTTTGAGTGGTGTTTTCCACCAGGCTGCGGTCATCCCTGCTGCTTGTGCACCTTTTTCTTCCACACTTTTCCCTTCCACATAACTTTCTAATAATGTGCTTTGATACAGCACTTTGGGAACATCCAACTTCTTTTGCAATTACCTTTTGAAGCTTTCCCTCCTTATGGAGGGTGTCAATGATGGTTTTCTGCACAACTGTCAGGTCAGCAGTCATTCCCATGATTGTGAGTCCTACTGAACCAGACTGAGAGACTATTTAAAGGCTCAGGAACCCTTTGCAAGTGTTATGGCTTAATTAGCTGAGTGGAACACTTTGAGCCTAGAATATTGAACCTTTTCACAATATTCTAATTTTCTGAGATTGTGGATTTGGGGTTTTCATGAGCTGTAAGCCATAATCATCTCAATTATGACACATCACAGCTTGAACTATCTTGCTTTGCATGTAATGAGTCTATCTCATATATTAGTTTCACCTTTTAAGCTGCATTACTGAAATAAATGAACTTTTGCACAATATTCTAATTTTTTGAGTTTCATCTGTAAGTGTTTACAAGGCAAGGCCAAGATCGGGAGGGAAACTCCCAATGCAAAGGTATAAGCAGAACTTGAAGTATGGTTAGAATTAATTCCTGAAGTTCAGGCAAGGTGAGAGTGTCAGTGGCAAATCAATCTTGCTTTGCCTGTAATGAGTCTATCTCATATATTAGTTTCACCTTTTAAGTTGCATTACTGAAATAAATAAACTTTTGCACTTTATTCTAATTTTTCAAGTTTCACCTGTATGCTCCATTGTAGAACCTGCCTGGTCTCAATGCCTTATGTGGACAATTCAAACAATTCAGCATGCATCTCCCAGAGCTTCCCCTCCCAAAACAGCCTACAAGTACCAGTAATCTTTGACTTACAACCATTCATTTAGTGACAGTTCAAAATTGCAACAGCGTTGAAAAAAGTGACTTATGCCTGTTTTTCAAACCATTGGTCCCCATGGTCACATGATCCAAAATTTGGGTGCTTGGCAACTGGTTCATATTTATTATGGTTGCTGTGTCCCAGGATCATGTTGTCGTAGAGAAGTCAGATTCACCTAACAGTCGTATTACTAACTTAACAGCTACAGTGATTCACTTAACAAAATGTCTCGAGGAATGTTGTAAAATAGCCCAGAAATTTTGGGCTCAAATTGTGGATGTAAGTCAAGGATTACCTGAATGTCTGCACAAGCAAGACATCATTGTTTCACTTTCATTCTTTGAAAAGTACCAGGGGAAATTTGTTTGCAGGAGCCGGTATTTAATTCATTTGGTGCATTTATGATTTGAAGTGTACAAACACTGCAAAGCCAGGCATCAAATGTTTACAAACAATACCATAGTAAAATGAATAAAAGAGTCAGCAAGATATAATAAGTAACTTATCAAGGTTGAATATATGGGTATTCCATCTTGCTGCTCAGTCAGGTATCTTGACAGGACAAGTGGCCGTTGAACCAAATGATACTCCAAAGTAAGTGTTCCATACTGCAGCGGAGATGCGGTGAGGTTGTTTATCTAAACCCAGCAAGTAAGGCTTTGGACATTGCCAAGATGCCAAGGAAAGCTTCTTTAGCAGATTATAAAGGATTTTTATGGCGATCGGGGAAAAGATAAGTCCTTCAGGTACACTGGGCACAAGCTATTTGGAGCTTTAGATGAAACATCATCTGAATACAGGCTCATTATCTGGATTTTTATAGTATTATATTTATATCAATAGGCTTTGTATAATTTTATTTTTTAATATTGTAAGCTGCTCAGAATTACCTTGTGGTAAGATGGGTAGCTAATAAATTTTACAAACAAATTCAGAAGCCAAAGTGGTTGCTGTAAAATAGGATATACTTGTTTCTACGAATCCTGGACAGGAAGAGATTAAATCCCAAAACACCACTTTCACCTCTTCCTCCTCCTCCTCATCTATTTAAAATGCAGATAACCACCAATTGATCTCACAATAAAACAATGCCAGATTACTTTTTATTGATTTTCTGGAAAGTTGGACTGTATATCCATGCCAGCTTTGCTTTTCAGAAATAAAGTAGAAAACTTTTAGAGTTCTATTGGGATAGCTTTGGCATTTTCGGCCTATTTTTCTCCTTTTCTGGCTGATACGTACTGACAATATAACACGTTTTCTTGCTGAAAACTGGAAAGAAAATTACTCCTGTTACTAAATGGTTCTTTATTAGGAGATCTCACAAAACTAAAAGACAGATTTGAGGTCTCTAATGTGTCCTCTTTTCCCTAGGGAAAAGGACTATATACATTATGTTACATAGTTAAGGCATTGAAGCCTTTTTATCTCAATTTTATCATGTTGTGCTACATATTTTAAATATTAGAAATTGCTATGTATTTATACAGTATTTTATATTATATATAAATCCTTCATGGAATCAGTTACCTCAAGTTGTGGAGAACTTCCCATCACTGAATATGTCCAGATAGAACATAAAAATCAATTCTACTCTGATCAAGGACTAATTGGCCTAAACATACCTTCAGTAATGGCATTACGTCCTAAGTTTTATCCTAAAATTCTCCTACCTTGCTCTTGTAGTGTATACAATGAACTATTACTTATCCTTTTGAGAATCTGTTTTAACTATCTGAAAATGAATGAAAGTAGGGAAAGTTTTGATAGAAAAAAGAGGTTATCCTTCCTGAATAAGGAAGGTATAGTGCTGTTGTGAAAAAATCTTGTATCATTTTTATGACTATAAAAGAATCGCTGGGCAAAATAAAGAGGGACACATTTTTTTAAAGGAATTAAGTAAGAATAACAGCTTGGGGAACAATCTTGTAAAGTCTGTCAGAACTCAATGATATGGTATTAGAAAAACTTTTTTTTTTTTTGAAGAATCAAATTTCTGAGAGAACATGGGGAAAACACATTCTTTTCACACTGACTATCATTATCACAAGCCTGATCTCTCCCAGGGAAAAATATTCAGTTGCTAGCATACGTTCTCCCCTTTTCCTGCTCAGTCTTTTCTGGTCTCACCTCTGTTGTGCAAACTACATTTTAAGTTGTCAGTTCTGCAAAATTACATTTCTAAGTTTTTGTGCAATGCTTCCAACTGTCTAGCTCATCTGTCTAGCTCATCCCCTTCCATTAAATTCATGAGGTGTCTTATTGGCATCTACAAAATGGAGAAATAGCTTTGCTGTTCTTCACTGTTCCAAAGCTGGTGCCCTCTTGCTGGTGAGCACAGACAACTATTTTAAAAAGGGAGAGGGAATCATGTATAAAATAGTTTGGCTGCTTTTCACCAGTTTGATAAAATGGTATCTTGCATGGAATTTTATATTGAGGACATGTGTAGCTGCCAGTGAATTTGTGAGAAGGAGATAAAAGATTTAGGGGGAGAGCAAAGCTCTACTATTCAAAGCTACTAAAACCTTAATAAATCATAGGAAATTCTCAGTAGTAATGTTGGAAGAAAATATCCTTCTGGGTTCAGTTCCAAGTGGGGAAAAAGACACTGGAAACATGAAGGCTGTTGGAAAGATGGTTTAATGGTGGACAAGACCACATGGCTTGGAGCTCCAAAGAAGGAAGGATGATCACATGCTTCAAGGTGGAGGAAACAATCAAGAAGGGAGCCCAAGATCCTGAGAGACCCTTATATAACCTCTTTGGGTACCCACCTTAGTGTTTCCTGTTCCTGTGCAAAAATTGTATCCCACTGCCTGTCAGACTCCCGGGGGCGGAAGTCTTAGCTAACTTTGTAGGCTTTGTCTGGACCACATGGCTTCACCTGAGTGTTGGCTACAATCTTCCCAGGCCAGGTGGTGAGATGGGTAGAGGCCTTTATTATGTAGAATACTCTGGCCTAGGCCCTAATGGCCCATTAGCAAGGATGGCGGGGGCAGGGTGAGTTTCTGCCTCTCTGAGTTTCTCCTTTACTCTTTTTAGGGGGAATATTCTTCCTTTTTAATATTTCCTAGGATATTTCATTTTTCTAGGAGAGGAGTAGGTTTTAACTTCCAACAGTAACACTCATACAACCACATTCCACAGAAGAGGATTTTATTTTTTATTTATATTTATTAAATTTATATGCCACCCAATTCGCTGTCACGTAAGGATACAGGCCACCTGATTGAAAGATTAGGAAAAAAAGTCCTTTCCCAGTATAAAAACATTGCACTGAAAAGAAAATGTCTTTTAACTGCATCTAAAGGTCAACTTTTGAGGAAAGAGAGACATATTCTGCTCAGCAAATCAAAATCAAATAGTTGAAAGCAAACAACCATAGACCTGTACTGTCCCTCAAAAGTGGAAGAGTTAGCTTCTTCCCCCTCCCCTTTCTCTCCTGGAGTCACTTCTCACATTTTACAGGGGAAGGCAGGGATGAAAAATTGTTTAAAGAGAGTTGCAAAACCCAGGAAGGACTGAGCAGGGTCTGAAGTCACTTTACCCTCTTTCTTGGTTCAACAAATAGACCAAAAAGTTGTTTGCCAATGAAATCAGAAAGAGGGTGAAAATGCCATATGAACGATAGGAAATATTTTAAAAGTGTGGAGGTTTTGTGCTTGGTGGATTGGATAATGCTCCTTCAGGAAGAGTCCAACCTCAGCCTTTGAAGCTCATTAAGACTAATCACCCCTCACATGGAGGTTATTTGGTTAAAATAATTATAATAAAAACACAGAAACCCCTTTGTGATCTTGGAGTAGAAGAGGATAAAAATAGTTGGTTATGCTCTAATGTCAGACGTAATGCCTATGCGAATACTTGGGGGTGAGTCAGTCTGCTTGGGCTTTGATTGAGAGGGTCAGATGAGGAGTAAATGAGACCCTGTTGATGCTATGACTTTTGGACTGCCCCAGGGAGGAGCTAAAGAGTGGCAGAAACAGATCTCATCAGCGAGAGTGCCTTTGCTACACAGCCTGTCCCATGCACAGAGACTTTGCTAGTTGCAGGAGATACGTGTTTGAGTAGCTGATTATCTTGCACTGTGGGACACATTTTTTGATCTCAGTATTTCCTGAGATTACTAAAGTTATAGCACAATCTATACTGATTGGAATCAGTAGACGGTGTTAAATAATTGCAGAGTCATTTGTGACGCAAAGGTTGACTTTGGTTGCTATGGCAAGAGTAATATTTCACTGGAAAAGATCTCTCTATTCAAAACTGGCTAAGCAAAGCCCAGGATATGCTTTGCTAGATTGTCTGATTTTTAAGGTCAGAATTATTAAAGAATATATTGAGAGACTTTGGAAGAAACTTAATGCTTTCATATATGTCAATAATTGTATAGTTAGCATTTCTCTCCTTGTTTCTTGTATATGAAATTGACAAATAAAGAAAATATTCAAATTGTTCAATTTATAAGCTAGTGCAAATAAGGATAGTGGCTGGTTTTTATCATTCCATATTAATGTATTTCTTATGGTTTGCATGCTGTAGCAATAGCATCCATAGAACTCTATTGATTATATTGTTATACATTATATAACATCAATTATTTTAGTTTATTTATTATTCATTTATTAAAAAGCACTGCATTTACAGTTAGTGTTGTTCTATAGCTACCAACTCTCCATGATCCAGCAGATATCAATTTGCCAGAATTTCTGTCATTAATTGCTTTAGAGTTCTTGTAAGCTTACGCTTGCATTATTAGTGAGAGTAACTACCTTGTCCTCCATTAGCCTCTTTTGAATGCATTCAAATTTTCCCAGCATCAGGGACTTCTCTGGTGACTTCTTCCTTTGCATTAGATTCTGAAATACCGTAAACTTCATAATTAATGGTTTTAATAAGGAATCTAATTTTATATCTATTTATTTCATCCAGAATTCAATTGATTGTTCTTCTGGTGGTCCAAGGTAATGTCAATAGCTTTATCCAGGACCAACATTCAAATGTGTCTATTTTTAATTTCGTCATCCTTTTTCATGGGCTACCTTTCACAGCCATATGTTTTAACTAGGAATACTATGGCTTTGACAGCAAGTACAATGTCAGTATGATATGTCTGCACTTTAATATTTTGGCCACATATCATAGTTTTCTCCCAAGTAGCTGGTGCTTATTTCATCACTACAATCACTGCCATGAATTGCTGTACTTAGGAATGTGAAGTTTGTAACTACTTCAACTTCTTCTCCACCATTTTTCTCTGGATTGGTATGGCCTATCAGTGTAATCTTAGTTTTCTTTAATACTGAGCAGCAGATTAGGTTTGGGTTCAATAATTATGTACATTTTCCTTGTTTCTAGCCATCAAAATGGTGTCATTAGCGTATGATATTTGTTATAGATTTTTCCCCATTTCCTATTTATTCTAGTCCAGCATTTTTCATTACATATTCTGCATATAAATTAATTAAATAAAATGACATAAACAACCTTGGTCACACCTTTTCCAATTTAGGGAAATTTAGTTATAAGCTAGAGGTTTCAAACTCACGTCATCACAGTAGCGTCACATGACTTATTGGGACTTTTGCCCTCTTTGCTAAACAGGGTATGGCCAACACATGATGCATCCGGCCCGCAGCCCGGGAGTTTGATAGTTCTGTTATAGGCAGATGGTATACCTGGCTTATGATCACCCAGATAGATGGCTTTATGCCTTAGATGACACTAGAATTCGTGGTCTCTCAGCTTCTCACTTGATGCCTTAACTTTTGCATCAAACTGGTTCTCTGAGTTTTATGTTATGGGACCTATAAAAACTATATTTTTACTTATTTGCTTTTAATCTCACCTTTATTATTTTTATAAATAACAAAAGGCAGCAAACATACCTAATATATACATACCCTGTTTCCCCCAAAATAAGACTCAACCGGAAAATAAGCCCACGATCTTTTCACTATAAACCCTTTCGGTTATAAAAGGGAATAACTCTTTTTATTCCAAAAGGTGATTCATAGTTTATCCAGGGTTATCCGTTTCTGCAGACTTTTGTCTTACTGTTTTTTCCTCAAAGGATCCTTCACAGTATTGATTCCTACTCGCACTCTCAGATCTCAGACTTGCTGTCTTGATTTTTTTTTTCCGTCTTTTTGTCCATCTGGAGCTACAGCAGAGCCTCTCCCTAGATCTGCATCCCATCTTTGAATTTAATGCATAAGGTGGCTCTCTTCCCAGATCTTTTGTGCCTCTTATTAAGTAAGCTGAGTCCCAGCCAGATGGTGATTCCCTCTATGTGCACTGCCTGTCAATCAATATCCTGCATGGCCCTTTGTTTACCATGCTTCTGCCAGTCTCCATCCATGTGAACCAGCCTCCTTCAAGCCAGTAGGAATTAATTAGAGAAAACGGGTGGGGGAGACTCCAGTGATGTGACACTGCAGGTTTATAATGAAGCATATTCAGTTGCCAATGTTCACTGCTGGGGTGGTGTTTTGTGTTTTTTGAGTTATAAAGCAAACCTGAAAGAATCAGACTTCAGCTTTTAGCATTAGACTCAATTCGCTATGCCAAGTCAGCCCTGGGCTTGAGGAAATGGGTTTTACAGATTTAATCTAGAGCAGGATCGGCGACATTGACTGTGGAGGAGCGAACTCACCATGTCAAGTGAGCAATTTTTTTCCTGGGATCCAAGCTTTAGTAGCTATCTGGGAAGGAGAATTAAAGCAGCCCCACCTTCCCCTTAATAGGAGAGTTTATTTTATTTAAAAAAATTTTTTTAAAAAACTAAAAACATGGGTGTGTCCAGGAAAAGAGTCAAGCCAGGAAGACAGAAGACATATGGAAAAGATTAGCACCTCAGCAGTAATCTTTAGATCAGAGTGTCCAATCTTAGCAGCTTCAAGTCTTGTGGGCTTCGACTCCCAGAACGGCTGGCTAGGGAATTCTGGGAGCTGGAAGTCTACAAGTCCTAAAGTTGCCAAGAAGTTGCCAAGATCAGACATCCATTCCTTTAGAGAGCAACTTCTCTGAGCTGTAAGACACTGAGAGGCAGAACTGAGAGATTGTGGGCAAGAAAATCCCACTTAGAGACTGAAAACCCCAAACAAGCCTAAAACCAAAACAAGCCCACTGCTTGCAGCCACCCCAGTACAGAGCTCTTCTGACCAGCTCCACAAACTCTGAATGCTGAGGGAGAGAAAAGCCCATTGGCAAGTCTGTAAAGAAGTGAAAAGGATTTTCGATGCAAATGGACTGAGACTGACTGCAAGAGCTGAAGACCTGGGAGAGAAAGGGAGATTTAAAGAAGTAGTTAAGATAAGAAAACTTTGTGGTAATTTAGGAATAGAAAAGAATGTAGAAGTGTGTGGATTAAAGAATAGAATAGAATACCTTTATTGTCATTGCATTCCACGAATACAATGAAATTTGAAAGCTACTCCAGCACAGTGCCCCAACACCACATCACAATCACACTACAGAGTTTTAAAAATTAAAATAATGATAATGATAATAATAGGACTAAATCACAAATGCACTGTTTGATTCAAGACAATTACTACCTTGGAAAAGAAGCTGTTTCTCAATCTATTAGTCCTCGTTTTAAGACACCTATAATGCCTCCCTGATGGTAACAGATCGAAATATGAATGTCCAGGATGAGAACGGTCTGATAATAACCCTGATAATAGAATAAATAGTACTACACTTACATTAATGCAAATTATGAGTTTTGTTTTGTACAATAAAACAGTTCTGTGAGGAAAAAAATGATTCAGTCTTTGTGTCTATATTCTGTGCCATATTGTGAAAACCCATAACACTGATTATATTTTAGCATCCTACTTAGAAGCCCATTTCCTATTTCTTTTTCTTTCTTAGTTGGATTGGCTTTAGTAAGTTTTCTATGCCAATCCATACATATCTGCAGAACGATAGGCTGTGACCATACACTTATGATCAGTTGGACAGAATGAATGTTAACACTTGCTGGCATTAAAAGCTCCTGTATGATCTGATGAAATTTCAGTGAATCCTTGAAGTACGTGAAATGTCCAGGATTAGAAGGAGATGTTTCAGTATAGTACAAATAAATGAGATGAAACTTCACCACCCCTATCAAAACATAGGCAGAAATTCATTGGCTTCTGGGCGGGGACCTGTGGCAGATTATATGACTCTGTGAATTACTACATGTGCTTGGATAGCATAGTAATGAAATTGGCAGCCAGCAGAAGTTCTGGCTGACAAAAAAAAAAATTCTGGAAAAATGGGAGATTTAATTTACAACCTAAGAGTGATATTTCAACAGCAGGAAGAACAAAGACACTCAGTGAGTTGCCTTCTTTTTTTAGAATTAAGAAAACTAAAAAAAAAACCCACTGTCTTAAAAGAGTTTAATTTAACAGGAAAAAGCTGAATAAAATCTGGATTCAAGGAAATTTTAAGTGGAGAAAGGGAATAGTAATTTTAGAAAACAAAAGAATAACTTTTTTCCTAGCAAAAGTGCCTTTGAAAACATTTAAATTAATTAGACAGACTGGACCTTCTTGGCAATGCTGATTATTTACTATTAAACAAAGTGGATAATTGGTACAAAATAAGAAGATGGGGTAATTTGAGCCAGACTGTGTGACTTTAACTGCTGAGAGCTAATTGGAATTAAATATTAAAGGCAGAGGAAAGCAAAACAAAAAAGGGAGAAACCTTCTTTTTACTTTCTCCCTAGTACTTCATATACAGTATGTTCACTTTATCATAATGGCAACATCAAGAAAAGCAGAAAAATTGGGGAAAAGAAGGAGAGAACAAATTACAGATACAAGTATTTCACCATTTCTGTATTGCAGAAATTGTTTGAAGAAATAATAATAAGTTGACTACAACTGCTGCCAATAGTTTGAATGCTTTTTAAAACAAAATGGAAGAAGAGTGTGCAGGAATAATAAAAGAAAAGGATATAAAAGAAGAACTTGTTTCTTTTAAAATTGAAGGACGAACGGGAAAAAAAGTCATGGAAGCAGTGGTGGGATTCAAATTTTTTTACTACCGGTTCTGTGGGCATGGCTTGTTGGGTGTGGCATGGCTTGGTAGACACCGTGGGTGTGGCAGGGGAAGGTTACTGCAAAATCCCCATTCCCTCCCCACCCCACTAACCTGCTTTCCAGCTATGTTCTCCTGTGCAGGCAACAAAAGAAGACTCAGCCGATCAGCTGGGACTCGGGAGGCAGGGAATAGATGGGGGCAGGGCCAATCAGAAGTGGTATTTGCTGGTTCTCTAAACTGGTTCTCCAGAACTGGTCAGAACTTGCTGAATACCACCTCTGGATGGAAGATATATATGGCTGCTGCAAGAGAGACAAAGATGGAAAGATTCAGCATTGCCCACCTTGGAAGAATGGTTGGTGAAGTTGACAGAATTTGTTGAGATGGACAAACTGATTTCTTCTATTAGAGAAAAGACAATATCTAAAGTTTTCAATGGTGACCAGAAACCTCTTATGACCTTTTTGCATAAAAATGAAAAAAAAATAACTTGTGATTTATGCTTTTGATGATTCAGAGTATAGATTATAGAAAGAAGACAATGATGTAACTTTAGAGAAGTATAATTGCACTTGTCAACTTATGTGAAGGATATCAGAACCTACGTCTTTTCTACTTCTTTCTACCTTTCTACTTTATTTTTCTATTTTATTTTACTTTTTTTCTTATTGCATTTTTAGCTTTTTTATTATTTCTTTCTTTTTCTCTGCTTTATTTTACTTTGCATTAGTTCTTATTCTTAATTTTTTTTAAATCAAAAAATAGTACATAGACAGATTTTTTTACATGGTCTCAGATGTTTCTAAACATATGAAAATTGTGTAGGGTTATATATGCAGGGTATCTCATCAAAAAGAATATCCTGCTGTCTTGTTTTCAGTCTTGGGCAGTTAAGCAAAGTCAGGCGATGATTCCTGTAGGGTAGTTGTCAAAAGGAAACTAGTCGTTCAATGTCTTGCTTGGCTGTTCTCTAGTCCAGGGGTCTCCAACCTTGGCATCTTTAAGACTTGTGGACTTCAACTCCCAGAGTTCCTCAGCCAGAAAAGCTGGATGAGGAACTCTGGGAGTTGAAGTCCACAAGTCTTGAAGTTGCCAAGGTTGGAGACCCCTGCTCTAGTCCAAATAATCTGCCAGTTAAACTGGGCATTTCCCCCATTTGCTCCTAACCAAGTTCTTTTCCTTCTTCTGCAGGTAAAACAATGAAGCAATAGAGATGCTTCCCTTTATGATCATCACCCTGGGCTCTGCAGGGACCACCTGCAGGTCTCCCAGTTGCAACAACAGCAGCACCAAGGATTACTGCTACAGCGCGCGCATCCGCAGTACTGTGCTGCAGGGATTGCCCTTCGGAGGGGTGCCCACTGTCCTCGCCCTCGATTTCATGTGCTTTCTGGTAAGAGCTGTTGTCCTCTAGCTTGGTGCAAAGGTGCTCATCCCATGCACGGGCAGTTCAGAGCACACAATCTCTGCAAGGCCTTGCACACAGGCAGCATGTGGGGTTAACAAAAGCTTTTTTTTTTTTTTAAATCTAGCATCTTTTGCCTGCTCATTTTGTTACTCAACTGCAGTTTGGCACCCGTGGTGCAAGGCTGCTTTGCCTGGGTAAGCAGACAAAGGTCTTTTGTGGGACAACAGAGGGACAGCCACTCATGTGGGATGTGAGAGCGCATTGTCAGGATTGCTAGAAGCTCTCAAGGATCTAAGATACCAGTGCAAGTGATTTATTGACATATATTCCATCCATTTAAGTAATTCTGCCTCATTCCCAATAGCAAGTTATTCCATCCTTTAGGATCCATCATGGAAAAAGGCAGATTTGGTTGGCGTTAAATGTATTTGTAACAGGAGCTGCAGAAGGATCTAAGCAGTGGTGTTATTCGACCGGTTCTGGAGAGCCAGTAGTGGTGATGAGCAGCGGAGACTGAACCAGTTCTTTCTTTCTTTGTTTGGCCCACCCACCCGCCTGGGCTCCCATACTCACTTTTATGGCCAGAATTCAAAGCGCAGCTGCTTTGCGCAGCACAGAATAGTGCCAAGCAGCAGCTGCTGGAGCGACTGGCATCATGCAGGCTTACAGGAGGCGAGTTAGAATGCCTCTGCGTCTGCACAAATGCCTCTGTGCCTGCGCAAAGTACATGTTTGGCGCACGCATGCACGCAAAGTGTGTGCACACGCGCAAAGCACGCCCACCAAGCCACGCCCACCGAACCAGTAGCAACTTTATTTGAATACCACCACTGGATCTGAGAATGTGGGATTGGCTATGCCACAGGTGGGAACCTGCAGGTAACGTGGGCCTAAGTCACGTCAGGCGGAGGCCTCCAACCTTTTTGGGTACCAGGGACTGCTTCCATGGAGAGAGGTTTTTCCACAGACCAGAGCGGGTATGGTTTCCTGTGCTGCCTGCATCCCATGGATGGTGCTTTGCTTGTTTGCACGGACTGGTTTCTGGCATGCTGCCGGCTCATGGACTGGGGTTTGGGGACTCCTGATGTAAGGCTTTCTACTCAACTCAGTCCTTTGAATTGGCAAACTTTGTAGCTGTTTTCAAAACCGGTGATGGGAATGATGATTGAACTAGACGTCTTTTATCAGAATTAGTGGTATGGATGCTCAGTGGTACCTCTAGAATGTGCCACCCAGCACCCATGCTGCTGCATTCTGATAAAGGTTTCCAGTTATGATTGATTTCCTGATTTTGCCAGCCTAGACAATCCTAACTGGCAGTGCTCCATCTTTGAGAAAGTACCTGGTTCAGGCTGTTTCCAGCTCTGCCACCTGAAGTTTATTGATGGCAGCAGAAATAACTAATCCGAAACCCTAGGCAGATGGAGGAGCAGAAGGGGTTTGGGAGAAGCCCCCAGTAAGATATAGGTAATCCTTTGTGCCTACCTCCTCAGATCTTACTTTGTTCTAAAGCACTCTGAAAAAAATGGTTTTAAAAAAGAACCTTGGCTGTCTCATATACATTGAAAGCGTTAAGAGGTTGAATAGGAAGCACTGCCAAACAATCACATGTTTCCCTTATATTTCTGTATTTGCCTTTCTACAGGCACTGCTGTTTGTTTTTTCCATTTTGCGCAAAGTGGCCTGGGATTATGGACGTCTGGCATTGGTAACTGATGCTGACAGGCAAGTATAACTTTTTTTAAAAAAATTAGGAAGTGAAGGAACATCTTCTTGGATCAAAAAACAGCTGGGCTGAATTTAGGAGGAATTTCTGAAGTAGATATTCTTGCTAACCAGCAGTTCAAGACTTTGCTGCTCAAACTTTAAGTACCCCAAAGATTTGCATATGCAAACAGCTTGATGTTTTTGTTTTAAATCAAATGTTGGAAAAATGCTTCATAATTTAAAAATGGGTGAGGGGAGCATGCCCTGGAGGTTAGCATCTCCTAAGACACCTCTGCTCAATTCTCTGGATCCCAGTTGGTACTTCAAGCTATGGCTGTTGTAAAAATATACGGCCATGGTGTAGTAGCAAGTCCAGCCTGATCGGCCCTCATAAAGACCAAACTGAAGAGACATAGCCTGTCCTTTCTCCAAAGTTTTGAATGGCCTTTCTGGTAGAAACTGCTGGATTGTAATTTTAAATGGGAAACTGGGAAATATTAAACATAAGGGGACTCATGTTCACTGTATTTAATTTTAGTCAGAAACAAAGACCTCTTGGAGTTGAACTTGGCCTTTTTCAACCAGATGGACATGTCCACTTAGGGTTCTTGGGAGCAGTTCAGATATGCTTTGCCATTGCCGTATTCTAGGATTCTTTTTAAATTTTTCAATCTTCATTTATATATTTACTACCTTGAACAATGACCTACCGTCCTTGATTTTGCCTCCCTAAAACAGATTTGCAAGAAAAGCATCCTGTTCTATCATATTTATCCTAGAACTGTTTTTGTTTTGGATTGTACTGCATTGTATCATATGTCATTGTGTTCCCTTTATTCTCTTTATTCTTCTGTTTTTCCACCAGTAAAATTAAGGTTGAAAAAAATACTGTACTGAATGCTTTGCTTCATCATCATAAGGTGGGGGAGGTATTATTAAAAATAATTCTTAAATCTAATTTAATAAGAGAAACCTATAAGTCTTAGTAACTCAAAACAGTGATCAACGATCAAGATGCAAAACAGGAACAGGCTTATATTTGGGCTTAAGTACTGATAAAGTCCTTCTCCATATGTTTTTCTACCAAATGAAACTTCAATGTCAGTGTGGTTTGTCATTCAAAGTCCTTGTTATTCACAGTTCCAGAGAGGGGGAGAGAAGTTGCTTGCAGATAATATGTACAATAGAGAAAAAAATATGTAAACAACTATGCAATGCTAGGATAACATCATTCTTAGTCTGAAAAATAGTTTGATGTGGAAGGCAAATATTTGCTTTTATGGATATTTATTTTCCAGTAAATTCTAGGACAACATATGGTGCCTTTATTGGTACAGACATTACATCTGCCAAAATAAAAGCTGGCAATAATGCCTGATTGAAAGCATGGGGTATCTTGAGTCAGAAGCTAATAGCACAAAGGTTTGGATCAAACAGTGCATCATTAATTATAACTTCACTGAAATGAAGGATAGAGAAATAACTATTAGTATCATTGACCTTTATGTATATTGATACAAGTCTGCAGTGGGAAGCAGAGATGCTCGCTGAAATTAAATCATCTGATCAGCTGTGATATCATCTGCAACAGATAGTTTACTTGTCTGCCTCATATCCTCAAATAACAGAACCTATCATTTTCCCAGGCGTTTTGAGATGATTGTATTGAAATCCTTTGAAATTAATTGAAATCAGTTTCACCTGATCACAGATTGATTCATTGGTATTTGTTAACCATTGGTTTGTGTCTTTTATCCTGCAATGTCTACCCTGGAATGGTGTGAAATATATGTACATGTGCATAACAGGGATGTTATGATGAAAGAGAATTTGAAAGAGAGCTTTAAAAAAGAAAAAAAATTCCAATCCCAGCAAATGAAAATGAAGAAGCACTGTTGTGTGTATATAAACTTTCTTTTCTCGTGGGATGACAGTATTCCTGAAGGGAGACTCAGGGATATGAACTAGTCTGTTTCTACGTTTATAATTTTCATTTGCAGCTCTTAAATGCATCTTGGGATTATGTGCTGTCTTTCTACAGAATCTTTTTTCTTCTTATTTCTTTGGCCTGATATGTTTGTGCAACAACAGTTATTTGATATTTGAAATTTGGGGAAGCAAATGCAAGTCAGATTTGATAGGAAGGGCAGAACTGATTTCAAGAAAAAGCTGAGAATTGTTCAGAAAATCAGTCACAGTCCAGAAACATCTCTCTTTGTGGCACAGTGAGTGAGCAAAATTCATTTCTTTTTTTTTCCTGATCAGATTTGGTGAAATGTTTCTTTCCTAGGATTGTGAAATGTCAGCCAGAGGAGAGGAGAATCTTGACTCCTTATTAAGATGGTAGCCTGTTGGTAACACTCTCACTCTCTCTTTTAATTTTAATTATTTTTCTTCTGTTCTCAGGAAGCGACGCTGGCAACAGGAGCAAGAGGAAAGGGAATAGTATGTTATGGGTTTTTCAGTGTGTTTAATTCTCTTTTCTGCCACTGCTTTTACCATTTTCTTCTTTTGCTTTGGGAAACAAGGGCTTGGTTTTTTTTTTTTTAAATGTTGGCGTCCGCATTGAACACTGCACACTTAAATCTCCTGTGCCCTTTGTATTTCATGAGCCTTTCCTGACCTGGTGCATACCAGAAGTTACACATCATAGATTGAGCTGAGTGTGGATTAGGATGGGAGTTGTAGTCCCCAACATCCAGCAAGCACCAAATTGAGGTGCTAATGATGTAAATGAGAACTGGGGGAAAGGAATAATGAAGAAGATAAATAGCTATGTTGTAGCTGTAACAATTTAAACAAGTTAAACATTGTTACTAATTTAGAAATTTAGAGAGTAGACAGATATAGGAAGCATTTTAGTTAATCTTGGCAAGATAAACTGTGATGGAGAAGGTCTTATTACTTGTTTATTGTCTTTTCAAAATCTGCTTGTCAGAATAATTCACAGAATACTAATGGATTATCTAGATTATTTATGTTTTACTTGTAAACATTCTCTGTCCTTGCACCACTTATAAGACAGTTCAGAAGAAAATAGTCTCTAATTTCACAGAACTCGTGTTTAAATTATGCAGTTCAAAAAGCAGAGACAGCAGCGTCCTTAGATTATTTTAAATGGGCATTAGATAAATTCAGGGAAGATAAAGCTATTAATGGCTATAGTATGTGCCATGATGCCTTTAGATTACCTCCAGTAAGACTTTAGGGAAAGCATGAATTATTTTGCTGTGCTTGGCCGCTACAATAAAATATAGGACTATCTGGGTCTTTGATCTCAATCAGCATAGTTCTGATTGTGTTTTAAAATGTGAGTCTTTGCAATATGTTTTAAATACAACTCGATACTAAAAAGCCCCACCTAATAGTATTGCTTTTGGTTTTGCTATGATTCCACTGAACTCTGCGTTCAGAGTTGTTGATGGGATAAGGAACACACACACAAAAATCACTCATCAAATCTTGTATGTGTGCATGTGTGTGTAGATGTCTGTATGGATCTATAGTATGTATAATGACTGCAACTGAACCCAAAATGTCTACTGCTAAGCTAGACAGTTGTTCAGTGAGTTTTGCCCCATTTTACAACCTTTCTTGCTGCAGTTGTTAAACGAATCATTGCAGTTGCTAAGTTAGTAACATGGTTTATAAGTGCATTTGACTTCCCCATTGACTTTGCTTGTCAGAAGGTTGCAAAAGGTGATCACAAAATTATGACCGCGGGACATGGCAACTGTACAAATTTTGATCATGAATTTTGATCATGTGACCGCAGAGATATTACAGCGATCATAAATGTGGAAATGGTCATAAATCTTTTTTTTTTCCAGTGCTGTTGTAACTGCAAACAGACACTAAATAAATTGTTGCAGACTAGGAGGGAGGGAGGGAGGGAGGGAGGGAGGAAGGAAGGAAGGAAGGAAGGAAGGAGACCTATGATGAGCAAAATTATTCTCTTGGAATAGGGTGGGGTGTAGAATTCCCAAATTCCTTCAAACAATCTTGCATGCTGATTTCTATATCTATTAGAGCAGAGCTGTCAAACTCCCGGCCCATGGACGGATGCGTCATGCGCTGGCCACACCCATGCCTGGTTTAGCAAAGGGGGGGAAATCCCGATACATTATGTGATGACACTGTGACAATATGAGTTTGACACCCCTGTATTAGAGGATATTTTTCACTAGCCTGGTTGAGAGTTTCTCTCTTGATGTGAAAAGAGAAGGCAACTCAGTAGAAGCGGCTGCCCCTAATTCCATTGCTGTTCCTTTCCTCACAAATTTTTGTGGAATTAAGAGCAAGTAAGGTAGTTTAAGAGTACTGGGAGAAAGGGGCTTTTGCTCCAGGTTCACAATACTTGTATTTGTTGATGAATTCAAGATCCAGTAAGTTCAGAGATTTTCTTTAATATCGCTTCATTTTTTTTTCAGAAATGGAAAGATAGAATCCATGTACAAAACACAACAAAATAAAGGTCTAATGACACCAAGGCCATCAACAGGCAAATAGTAATGAAACTTCCAGGAAATGTGTTACAAAAAAGCATTCATCCGTTTGTTTAGTTTTGTCTGTGAAACTGATAGAACTTTAGCCAAGGAAGTAGAAAAATCTTGAAACAGGAAGCATTTTGAACAGCTTATAATATGCAGAATTACAAAGCCTTAAGACTAAGATGCAGTAAATAATCTTAATAAAGGAATTGAATAATCTTTTCTCAGTTGTTAGTGTAGGGTTTGTTTGCTTGCTTGCTTGCTTGGGGCCAAGTGATGCTTTGTCTTGGTCTTCAGCAGCAATGAAGAGAGGGACAGGTGAAGGAGGACCCATTCATTCTTAGAGAGGTTTAGGAGTTTGACAGATCTGTGGGATCCACACTCATCTTACCTCTTGTTACATCAGCCACTGCCATCTCTTACACTACTTGCCAGGTAACATACTATCCTCTGGCTCTCCCTTGTGGCCAGTTACTTTCCAAGTTTGTTTGTTTTTAATGCACAACTGTACAAGTGCTACTTCTTCAAGTCAAGTCAACTCCAACATAGCCATGGACACATCCATGCTGAGTTCAAGACAATAATACAGACACGTTTTGCCATTGTTCTAGGTTTTTTAAGCTTCTCAATCTGCAGTTGGCAGTTACCAAGTATTACATAGATCCTACTCCACTTTGGCTTTTCAGGATCAACCAAGATCAAATTTTATGACTATGCAAATGAACATACCAGGCAATTCAAAACTATACTGACAAACATTCCCTGGTTAACAAAGGGGGAAATAGGATCATATTCATCCTGATTAGTATTTAATTAAATATTTGGTTTTCCAGTTTGGATCAACCTAGAGCAGGTGTTAGCAACTGTTTGCAATTGTCCAATGACTACCACCTTTCCAGATTCCTGAAAGGTCATGTAATAAAAGCTCCAGCTTTCATCCGTGAAGATCCATGGGCTATTACAGAAAAGATTTAAATCAAATATTGTGTAGTTTGATTAGTGCATTGTATCTTTAAGACCCTCATTACAAAACTCTCAAGCGTCAACCTAGCAGACCGTTCCTGCACAGGAAATCCCAAGTATTTCCTCCTTAAGACTCAAAGTATGAGCAAGGCTGAACTGCTTAGACCAATGGTTCCCAAACTTTTTCAGTCCACCGCCCCCTTGGTGCTACAAACTCATCCTCGGTGCCCCCCACCCATGATTCAAATTTTGGTGGGCATGGCCTAATTTGAGGGTGTGGCTTTCTGGTCACATGACTAGGTGGGTGTGGTTTGCTGGTCATGTGACTGGTGGGCGTGGCCAGGTGACTGGCAAACCAAATTCAAGTGATCCTTACTTAATGGCCGGTTGTTTAGCAAGTGTTCTAATTTATGACTGGCCTCCCCAGAGCTACTTGACCTGTTTTTGGAGTTTTGACAGCCATGCGCACACATACACACACACTCCCTTCCAACCCTGCTGGAGCAGGTCATTGGACTAGAATTGGCAAAGTATCTCTGATTAGATTCTAGTAGTGAATAGAATCTAATCAGAGATGCTTTGCTGATTCTTGTTGGTTTTTATTTGTATTTCTTTATTTTATGTTGCTGAATTGCATTGACATGTGTGTCCCTTCTTGTGCACAGCCCAGAAGCTTTTGTGATTCTTCGTAGCAAAAATTACTGACTCCGGCTTTGCTCTACTTTTCAAACGTGCCGCCACTGCCGCATTCTAGGTGCCGGCCCCACAGGTCCACCCCATTGAACCCACTGCACTGGAGGGACCTGCCTAAGCAAGTCCGAGCAGAGTGGTGCACCAAGTCAGTGGCGTGAGCCTGAGACAGGGAAAGAGAGAGAGAGAAGAGAAACAGAGAAGGAAGAAAAGAAAGAGAAAGGGAAAAGAAAGAAAAAGGGACAGAAAGGGAGGGGATGGAAGGAAGGGACAGAAAGAAAAATAAGTAAAGGAGGGAGGGAGGGAGGAGAAAGATAATGAGATATCTATTCTAGTCCAATAACCTGTTCCAGCAGGGTTAGAAGGGAGTGTGTTTGTGTGTGTGTTTGTTCTCCTTGTAATTTACCAGTACATTTTGGTTTTGCCTTCTTTAGTGTAATATATTGGGAAAAGTAATTTTTAGAATGGAGATCTGGTCCAATGGATCCTGTTTAAAGCCTCAACAAAATGTGAGAGCTTCCTGATAGTCTTGACCATGTTTCATCCACAAAACCTTTAATAGAAGCCAAAGAGGTTTGCTCTACTTTCGATAGATAGTTAGGTAGATATATTGGTAGGTAGATAGGTAGGTAGGTAGGCAGGCAGGCAGGTAGGCAAGCAGACAGGAAGACAGACAGACCTTTTGGATGGATGGATGGATGGACAGAAGACAAAATACAACAGTGGTGGCACTTTGGGAAAGTAGAGCTACTTTCCCAATGTACTGCCGCTGCATTCGACGCACCGACTCTGCAGGCTCGCTCCATTGAGCCCCTTGCACCACTCTGGTGCCCCCCTGCCACCTCTTAGCGCCCCTCTGCCAGCCCCCTTGGGGATGCTAAGAGGCAGCAGGGGGGCATTCAAGGCGCCGGCACCACAGGCTCACCCCATTGACTGTTGCACCACTCCAGAGCCAGTGGCTCGAATGCGGTGGTGGCGGCTTTTCCCAACGTGCTGCCGCATTTGAGGCATCTGCTCCAGAGCAGTGTAACAGTCAATGGGGCAAACTTGTGGGGCTGGTGCCTCGAACGGCCCCCTGCCACCTCTTAGCGCCCCTCTGCCGGCCCCCTTGGGGACACTAAGTGGCAGCAGGGGGGCATTCGAAGCACTGGCACCGCAGGCTCACCCATTAACTATTGCAGCACAGCAAGGGGCTCAATGGGGTGAGCCTGCGGAACCGGCACGTCGAACGCAGCGGCACATAATGTGCCATCGCTGCCATATTCAAGGCACCAGCTACAGAGCGGTGCAACAGTCAATAGGGTGAGCCTGCGAGACCGGCGCCTGGAACACCCCCCCTGCCATCTCTTAGTGCCCCCCCCCCCCGCCCCCCTTTCTTCTTCCCCCCCCCCCAAGGGCCCCCCCCCCCCCCCCAGGGAGCGGTACCGCCCACTTTGGGAACCACTGGCTTAGACTGATTCCAAACATGTCTTGACAGCTGCATGGGTCTTACAACTGAGAAATTGGAACATAAAAAATAACATATTAGCAACCTGCTAATTCTAATAAAGGAGAGTATTTGTAGCTCAGGGTTAACATGAAGGGTCCTTGGTGCTTTCTAAGCTTGCAGATGTTTCATTACCCAAACTAGGTAACATCATCAGTGCTAGTAGGGAGTGCTGTTTGCTAGCATTTCATATTCTAGTCAGTGTTGATGGGGGCGGTCTTAGAGATTCTTTGATTGGGCTGTTTGATGTTGGCTTCTTTTGGCAGTTTCTTGATTGGGGTATTGTTTACTTGATTGTTGTTCTGATGTTAATTTTTGAGTTAATCTCTGCTGATCTGATGGGTGTTGATTACAGCTAGAGTGGTGCCTGGGTCTTTTTGTTCCTTTTTGGGCAGGGTGATAGTCTCTTTTGCATAGTCTCTAAATATTGTTAGTGTCTATGTGCCTATTGATTGCTGATATGTCAGAATGCCAGGCTTCTATTCCCTGGTGTTTTTGGACTTGACTTGATTTACGATGGTCACATTTTCCCAATTGAAACTATGGTTAAATCTGTCTCTATGTTGCGAAATTAAAGAATTTTCATCATGTCTTCTGACTCCTAGTTGGTGTTTGTGGATGCATCCTGCAAGTCTTCTGCCCGTTTGTCCTACATAGTGATAGTTGCAGTCCTTACATTGTATGTTGTAGAATAGATGACTCCTGTTTTTTCTTCTGGGGTTATTGGATCTTTTTCCTCTGCTTAGGATGTTTCGAAGGGCTTTAAGCTGGCTTGTGTGCTATGTGGATTCTATGTGGTTGTAGTAATCTGTTGGTGGCTTCTGAGATATTTTTGATGTAAGGCAGTGTAATTCTTTTTAGGGTTTGTGTTGGTTGTGCTCTATTGGGTTGAGTGGTCAGGGACATTTTGATAAAGTTGCATGGATATCCATTTTGTTGGAATATGTTGTATAGATGTTCTATTTCCTTCTTCTGCTGTTCCGGGTTGTTGCAGTGTGCTTAGGCTTGTCTAAATAAGGTCCTTAGGCAGGTTCTCTTGTGGGTGGTTGGGTTGTTGCTTTGGTATGGATGGTTTTTCTATAGACTTGCATTTCTAGTTTGCCATTATGGTCTCTGCTGATCAGAATGTCCAGGAAGAGTAGCGAAAAAATAAAATAACAACTCATCACCAACATTGACAGGCAAGCCACTAGAATATAAACTGTGGGCAACATTCCTTACTAGCCCTGATGATGATATCTAGTTTGGGTAATGAAATGTCTGCAAGAAAACAAGCAAGCTCAGGGAGTACCAAAGACCCTTCAACCTGCTGGTTTTTGTATATCTTGAATTACAATTCCCAGTAGTTCCTGTCAACATGGCCAATGGTCAAGGCAGGGGTGTCAAACTCACTGTCAGGACTCCAACAAGTCCACCCCCATTCAAATCATAAATCTCTAGCCGCATCTCAGAGAAAAGAAAATTGATTTATTAGAAGTGGCCATGTTGATGTTAGCTGGATGCAGCCGATACTAAAATACATCATTTCCCCCTTGACCCTGGTCTTCCCCCCACCCCCTGAATGTGTATTCTCCAGTGAGACACATCCATCCCCAAGAGTCATCAATCATGCTCTCCAGTAATTTTCTTGTGGTCCAACAACTTTGGGTTGCCAGGGTGATTAACTAGGCACTTAAGGTATGCACTGTTCCCCCACACACACACAACCGCTCCCTATTTCTGACAGGTAAAAAGACCAAAGGAGTATCTTTTTAGTTGACACTCACAGCAGCATCACATGACCAGACTTTTTCCCCCTTTGCTAAACTGGGTGTAGGCATGGCCAACATGTGATACATCTGGCCCGTAGACCAGGAGTTGGACAGCCCTGGGTCAAGGAGTCTGGTACCTGACACCTGCCCTCAGTAAAAGCTGTATCCAGGATCTTCTGTCTAAGAATCCTGAGTTTTTGTAGAACTCGTTTCAGGTATTCTGAAATTACTTTGGTCCCTTCTATAATTTCTTCATAAAAAATGTGATACTTGGTGCACCAAAGTGTATTTGAATATGGATTTGTGGGTTTGGTGTATTTGAGCTTTTTTTTAAAAAAAAAAAAGCAGAAAAAAATATCTTTCTGATTCTTATAACTTTTATTTAGTGAAGATAGAAGGGGCTAATCAGTTTGATGTATTGGTAAAATGGTAGAAATCACTTTTAATAACATATTGAACATTATATATAACTTATTTAGTATATGCAATATATGAATTACAATCTTAATTAGTATAGCATCCAAAAGATGTATCACACAGACTTTTGATTCCAATTTTCTGATTGTATGCATTTATACAATAGGTTGTATAATTGTACAAATGATTGCCAATGATATTCAGGCTCACCAGATCCAAAAAGTTTTCCATTCCAGTTTTTGTTCACTTGCACATCATACTGCGCTAACACTTCCTTTTTTTTTTCATTCTTATTATTAATCTGACATTCTTTACTGGCCTGTTATATTAAATTCCTTAGAATAAATGTGTCTTTTGTATTTGTGGGATGTGGGTTTTCTTCATTTCTTGGTGGCTATGTCTGTGCCTATGTCTATATTTGTATTGTCTGCTAATAATTTCATAGGAAGCTTCCTGGCTGCTGGTTCACAACAAGGAGTACACAAACTTTCTTAGCTCTTTCTTCATTCATCTTTTGGGGTAGGCGTAACCCTTTTTTCCATCCTCTTCTGTATTTCATTACTCCCATATTTTAGCTGTGGAGGTAGTGATGGACACCTGGATCTTTTCTATCCATTCACATGATAGATACAGGAGATGGTACTCACGTTCTTATGGCATCACTGACCAAAACTTGTGGTAGCACAGAAAATGGGAGAATGGAAGTCCTCCTCTTTCTCATAGACTGCACACTGGAAGATTATTTCCAGTGTTTCGTGCGTATTTGTTGCAATTACCTCTTTAAAGCTATAAAAGTGCTTTAAATTGTACTTCCTCTGACTTTCACAGCAAAAATGTAAAGCAGATGATTAAGCCACAAGGCGCTACTTCATCAGCTGCCATTTCCCTGCAAAGTAGCCATTATCCTGCAATTGATGAGTTGTTATTTATTGTTTGTGTTACAAGCATGGAGATTGGACAGCTGCCACACCATTAATTTCTGTGGGGATTTGTTAGCTTATGAACGGGGTCATTTGTACATTGCAATTGTGCTAAAGTAATGGCTGTAAAATGTGGTGCTTGGTACAGCTCTTTAGCATCTAGAAGACATTTCGGTGAACACATGTCCCTCTGCTTAGATGTGCTCAGCCACAAAATGGGCTGCGCCTGCTGGAATCTCAGTGGGGGGGACTTCACGAACTTCCAGCCACGGAAAATGGGGATGGATTGCCTGCACTTCTCTTTGACCCACTCCATGACAAATTGAAACAGAATAAATTATGCAAATTTTGAGATTCAACCGTAGCTGTAGAATTCTTACCAAATGTTGATTGGTCAGGGTGTACATTGTGCTCTTATTCTCATGCTCAGTCTTGTATATGAAGCACCTTCAGTAAGGAATTGGAAATACCCATGTTTAAACACCAGCTGTACCTATCTAATAGAGTTAGCTCTATCACTGATGTATATGCATTGGATCTGAGGGAAAGGAAAGGAAGGGCAATCTTTACTAATGGCTTTTCTCTTTTGCTTTCTGCCTTCTCTGGAAGTTTTCTCTTCATCTTGCCTGGGCCAAACTGCCTTGCATTAACTGTTCTGACCTTTGGGTTCTCCTCTTTCAAGCTTCTGTAAGCTTCACTTAATAGGCTTTTCTGTTATCATTTCAGTGTTGCGTCTGCTCTACACTCTGATAGCCACGATCGCTATGAACGCCTCACTTCTGTCTCCAGCTCAGTGGATTTCGACCAAAGAGACAATGTGAGTGGAAGCAAATAAAAGGTTTTGTTCTTCCAATTAGAACCTTGAAGCAACATCTTTCCCAGATTTAAAAGGAACAGCTGTGATTCAGAAAGTGGAATTGCATCTAACAAGGAATACACATCCTCACGCAAACATGTGTTAAAGGAAGTAAATCAATAAGACACAGCCAACTAAACAATTTGGAATGCATAGGTAATAGCAGGGGGTCATATAAACTAGGGCTATGCAACATCCACCTCAACTTTAAATAGAGTTGTTCCAATCTTATCAGAAATGTTCCAATTAGGCTAGAAGCATTCCTAGCTTCAAAATGCTTGTAAAATAGTTAAAACATCGTAGGAGCACTTCCGATGAGGTCAGGACAGCTATTTCAAGCTTAAAATGGAACATGTTGAGCTTGGAATGTTTTGAACTTGGGAACATTTTGCATACCACTGGTATAAACCAAATCACATCCTCCAGGAAAAAGAGCATTATAAGAAAGTAAAGGTTTATTATAAATTTGCAAATATAGCCAATATGTAAGAATCCCTTTGTACCCCTTTCACTATCGGGACATTTCTTTCTCTAAAATGCTTTTTCATCCTACTTGTTCTACCACCAGTATCAGGCACAGTAACTTAATTAGGATGCTCCTGATCCAAAGTAGCATATCTGTTTGTTGAACACAGTAATACTTTCAGGGCAGGATTTCAGAAGAGACATCAAAGGTCCCACTTCCCAGAATGGGAGAAGGGAGCCACAATGCAACCAGAACAAACTTGCATACTGAGTTCAGTCCAGTACTGGTTGATAAAAGTAGAGTGTTCTAATTACCACATTTACATATGGATCCAACCCATTACTATCTAAAAGATGACTCCCATAGGGCCGCAAAACTCTACAACTGTCTGATACCACTATTGAGAGAAGAGAGGTGATAGAAAAGAGGCAAATGCCATTGACTTACTTGTTAGCTCATAGAAATGGTTTGCTTGTTGAAAATGTCCCATTTGCCATATTAAACATGAAGAGTTGTTTCTTTCAGTTGTTTTTGAAATTGTAGTTTAGCTAACCTAAAATGAACCCAGAGCTGGTTGAGCAATCCCTCTTTTTTTCTCTCCAGCACCTCCATTTTGTTTTTCATCTGTCAATGCTAATCACTGGAGTTCAATACTAGTAGCAAAAAAAAGTGCATCTATGCAGTAAGAAGTTTCTGTTATTTATTCTCCAGAAAACCATCCTGATTTCTGAAAAGTCTATGGCAGTTCTGTTTCTAAATCTGGACAAATAACACACACACACACAACTAGCTTTTTTTATAATTTATAATTATTTTTATTGTTACCTGATTATTCTTTCCAGGTGTAGTGTTCTATGTCCCAGAACTGTTCCAGTCCATTCTTCTACCTTCTCTCTCCCATTCTCAATGGGTGTGTGTGTGTGTGTGTGTGTGTGTGTGTGTGTGTGTTATGGAGAAGCTAGTAGAATCAGAACTAGGCACTTTGGTTTCTTATGATTGACTAGTATATGCTAGCAGATGTTTTGAAAGTGGGAAAAAGAACTCTACATAACATGGTCTTGTTTTGCATCTCCTTAGGGTTTTTGCTCCTGGTTGACAGCAATCTTCAGGATAAAGTAAGTTTATCCCATTTTCCATGCAGATGTTGCTCCATTCTAGTGAATAAATTACCACCTATTTTAATTGCTATTGCTCTTACAATTTTTATGCTGTCAGTATGATGATTGAAAGCATAGCCTTACACATATTTGTTTATTACTTAAATAAATGGGGAATGCATAATGGGATATCTCGGGGTGGGGAAGATCTTGGGAAGCCCAGGATAGGTGGATCTGAGCCTGCACAAGATCTTCTAGCATCCCCAATAGCTAAAGCACCCTGTGCTCCACTTAATGGCCTGCAATCACTTAATGACCACATTGGGAAGAGCAGGGGAGGGAGTCATTCAGTGAGGCATTCATGTGGGCTTAATAACCCTTACAACTTGCTAGTTTAATGAGCAGTCTCCATTACAGTCATTACTCGAGGACTACCTTTACAATAATATTGCAAAGATCTTAACAAAGATCTTATGTTCAGAACAAAATTAACAAAGATCTTATGTTCAGAACAAAATTAACAAAGATCTTATGTTTAGAAACTATAAACATTTCTTCAGAATTATTTTGCAGTCAAGAGCACTTCAGATTCAGTGGCTCATGGATGTCTGATAATGTGTTTTTTCTTTTTAAAAAAACAAAGTGGGTGGGCTTATACCTCCTTTTAATATATAGAAAGCAACAGTAGCCGATTAGTCAATTTCTCCTCTATTGAAGTCTATGGAGATTCTCAGTCATCCAAGTCACAGTTGTCCCAAAGGTGCTTTCAAAAGGCAACTGGATTTCCTTATTTTTCGTAGAAGACATTTCACTTCTCATCCAAGAAGCTTCTTTAGCTCTGACCTGGATGATGGGGAAGGATTTATATACCTTGCAGACAGCTGGTCAAGGAATATAATGACCAGCTGTCTGCAAGGTATGTAAATCCTTCCATTCCCCACCATCCAGTCAGAGCTGAAGGAGCTTCTTGCATGAAAAGTTAAACATCTTCAAATAAAAACAAAGGCCAGTTGCCTCTTGAAAAAGCACATTTGGATCCTCTATTAAAGGATTCCTCGGTTTTCATTTGAGAGTTCTAGAACCAGTTTGAGATTTCAGGGCTCTGAAATTTGTGTGATATAACAGTGAAAATAAGAACCCCTCCAATCATGTCATCTTTTAATTAATTTTTAATTAACTTTAAGCAGTTAGGTTGCAGTTCTGAGAAATAGGAATGATGCACCTTATTTCCAGTTCCAGCTGCGTAATTTTTTGATTTTAACTCTTCCCGTATGATGATATGGGGACTGGAGGATAAAACATACAATGAACAGTTGCAGGAATTGGATTTGTCTAGTCTAGTGAAAAGAAGAACTAGGAGAGATGTGATAGCACTGTTCCACTATCTGAGGGGCTGTCAGAAAGAAGAGGGGGTTAACCTATTCTCAAGAGCACCTGAAAGCAGGACAAGAAGCAATGGATGGAAACTAACCACGGAGAGAAGCAACCTAGAACTAAGAAGAAATTTCCTGACAGAACAATTAATCAGTTGAATGACTTGCCTCTAGAACTTTTGGGTGCTCCAACACTGGAAGACTTTAGAAAGGGATTGGACAAACATTTGGCTGAAATGTATAGGGTTTATTGCTTGAACAATGGTTTGGACTACAAGACCCCCTAGGTCCCTTCCAATTCTTTTATCCTGCTATTCTATATTTTTACTGTATACCACTTTACAATTTTTGAAGAAAGGAAAGGTGTTTTAATGAAGGGAAAGGGAGGGCAGCGAGAATGATATTCTACATCCTGGTCCGATCTACTCTACCTCCTCTATTTTCATAGCAATTGCCATCGTTTCATATTTGCCAGTCTCCTGAGAGACAGTCTGTCTGAAGAGCCATCTTCCTTGCTTCCAGTCTACTGAGAGTAGATAGCTCACTGCTTGCCAGATGTTTAATTATCTACTTCAGAAAGGACAAACTCAAAGAGCAGAAGCTTTATTGGGCTGACATTTTGGAGGAACATCTGGACTAGTCCCAAGTTATTCCAAATCTTACCCAATTTCTTTTCTTTTTCAGGGATGATGAAATCAGGGATAAGTGTGGGGCAGATGCAATCCATTACCTCTCCTTCCAGCGGCATATCATTGGGCTGCTAGTTGCCATAGGTGTCCTATCTGTGGGAATTGTCTTGCCAGTGAATTTCTCAGGAGATCTTCTTGGTAAGTGGAGGGCATTTTGCCTGAACTCTGCTGGGGGAGGATCTCACTCAGCTCTGGGACCTAAGTTTCTACTATTGACTGTGTGGGCCAAATGAACAGAAGTGATTCAGAAATGCAAGGAGACAGATTTCCCTCTGAAATCTCATCTAGGTTTTATCTAGCCTGAGCAACAACCATCCATGCATCAGCAAGCTTGGAAGAACATCAAGATTTGCAGCTGTAGAAACAATATTTAGGGTAACAGCCAAGGAGAGCTAAGCATGCTGAGTGGGCAGAGAATGACAATTGACCTGGAAAAGGGGCTGGCTAAACAAGAACACCCTGCGTTGAATTTGTTACGGTACTTGTAAATATTATCTCTTAAGCTAAGAGATAAGAAGGAAAATGTGATGGTGTGACATGGATGGCCTCTTCCAAGCATTTGTTTCTCCTAAGCTGCAGAGTAGCAATGGTTCTAAAGATTCAGCTCAGCAAGATGGAAACAAAACATAACCACTAACTTACATGAATTTTAAGGATCTCACATTAGGCAACTGTTACACAATGTGGAAATAACTTTCTCGGATAAACCAAACAGTAAACATGACTAGACAACTAATTCAATGTTATTGTAAGGCCACCTTAACTGAATCTGGAAAGTCTGAAAGTTTCTGGTGCCAATTCTTAACTGTTTGATCCTTTAGGGTGGTCATTTCTAAATTTCTTCCTCTGACCATTAAGCCACTGGGGCCTGATCATTATTGGATAGTTTCTTAGGTACCTTCTCTTCCTTCAATGTCATTCTTATATATCATTTCAGTGACACTGCAACCAAACTGTGTAAATACTTTGCTTTCTGGAACCACCTTGCTGAATTTGGAAGTCAGAAAACAAGATATTTTGTCTTTCTGTCCTTACTTTACAAGGGATGCTTAGATTGGATTGAGGACATGCTATGGCAGTATGCATCCCTCAAATTTTCCTGTACACATACAGCTACTTAATGCTTAACCAATTAACTTAGTTTCTTAACTCTTAATATTTTGCTTTCCTTCATAATTGGAAAAAAAGCATCCTCATAAAGGACAATCTGGATTAGAGGAAATGTTTTCTCAATAATATTAAGAAATGCTTTTAATACTGAAACAGCTTATGATACTCTGGACTCCGGAGAGAAATTCCAGATGGGGAAGTTGCAGCTGGCACATAGAACACAGCTTTCTCATAGCTGAAGAATCTGTAGACTTTTTAAAGTCTTCTGATACCTTAAAGTAGATATCAGATGTTTTACATTATAATGAATTATTTATTACAAATCATTTGGAGCCTCTAAGATAAAAGCAAACTAATTTTTTTTTTAAATTAAGTCAATAATCTAGTACATTCCTCTCTCTCTCCACCCTCCCTTCCACCTTTTTTTTTTTACTGTCCAGAAAATAACCCCTACAGTTTTGGCAGAACAACTATTGCTAACCTGAATTCTGGGTGAGTATGATCATTGAAGTGTTTCAAGATATTCTATGTAGAACAAGGAAATACTATTCATGTTCTTTTAGGAAAAACCTCTCCAGAAGTCATGTGAGTTGGTCCTTAGCCAAATGAGCCATCCTCTAGCAGTGGTTGAACTCCATTCTCTTCTTTAATCTTAATGCAGGAATAACCTCTTATGGCTGCACACATCTTTTGCCTTCTTGTATTTGCTGTTAACCGTGTACAGCATGCGTCGCCACACTTCAAAGATGCGTTACAAGGAGGATGACTTGGTAAGTCTATGTGAGCCCTGGACCCATTGTCAACCCCCTACCATTCATTCCATTGTAAACTTAACAGGAGTTGGGAATAGGCCAGGTCAATGTTAGTTCTCTTTGAGGTTTCTCCTCCTCAAAGGCTTGATGTGGAGGTGGAGACAAAGTACCAGATATACTTTAGCTTCTCCTTAAAGGCAGTTTCTTGAAGGTTCTTCCAGGTGAAACTTTTAATGAATGTCTCTTATCAGGAGCCATTGTCACTTGACTAATATCTGTCCCCCAATGAGGAGGATGTGGGACTCACAGTTCCTTGACGAACATTCCATAAAGATGTTCATTAAGTTTCCAGGAGTTCAGTTTCTTTGGGAAGAAATATTATTTTATTTATTTGTTATTTTATATCTATTCCAGGTGAAACGGACTCTCTTCATAAATGGCATCTCAAAATATGCAGAACCTGAAAAGATCAAAAAGCATTTTGAGTAAGTCTCTCATTCTCCATCCTGTCAAGGAGAAAAGGCTCTGGTATCTTTTTAGCGTACAGTTGTAACCCATTCAACA
Source organism: Pseudonaja textilis (assembly GCF_900518735.1). The sequence goes on from NW_020769313.1 coordinate 5,525,898, forward strand.
AACAGGAATAAGGAACCTGTGATCTTCAGGTTTTTGGATTCTACCTCTCAGGCTTCCTGACCAGGAAACAGGATGGGGATATTGTGGCTTAATAACATTAAGAAGGTGGCAGATACCTCATTAATACAATAAAGAGCTGGTTTAGATAGAAGTGATTTCTATTCTGTTTAATAGAAATGAAGGATATGGTTAATCTTCTGTTCCATTTCCTCTGTTTCTTTTTCTTTTGCACATCAGAAAGAAAACATCTCAAGAGCAAAAGCAAAGGGTGTTGTTCCTTTTCAGGATCAGAAGCACAACTACAATCTTCAGTAGGAATCCTTGAAATTTTGCTCATTCTTCAGGAATCTAATAAGCCTCTCTGGGCATCTTTTTTTTTTTTTTTTGCAGGGAGGCCTATGCAAATTGCACAGTGCTGGAAGCACGGCCATGCTATGATGTAGCCCGGCTGATGTTCCTTGATGCAGAAAGGTACAGAACTTGGAGCTTTCTCAACATCTAGGGGCAATTGCTGGTGGCTGCAAGGAGCAGTTTGATAAAAATTTGAGCATAGCTGGATCACATATGTGAGCAGCAAGTTTTCTGGGGTTTTATGAGAAACGTTAGGATTTATTCTGTTGCTTCGATTATGTTCTATGGTGTCTGCTATGGTTTTCATGATTCTTACCTCAAAGTGATGTAAAATTATGCCACCCAGGTTAGGTCCTACAACAATGTTGTAGTTAGAGGAGGTTCTGGAAGTGGAACAAAAAGGAGTGTGTGTGTGTGTGTGTGTCTTGGGGGCAATTACATGTGACTCTCACATTGCCTTACCACTGTTGGGAGCAATTAAATTCAATGGAGGAGCATTCTGAGAGTTTCAATTTTAATGTATCTGGAGAGTGCCATATTGTGGAAGTCTTTGCTATTATTGTCCAAGGTGACATCTGCAGTAAAAAGCCTCATCCATTTTTAGTATTCTTAATAATGAATCTTGTATTCAGTGGGGAGATAAAGGTGTTGGTTCTGGTAGACTGCATTAGGAAATAAAGAGCAAAATACAGTTGGGTGAGTATTGGGCAGCAAATAGGGGCAAAGTTGGAGCCTATATTCAATCAGGAATAAACTGGAACCAGTTCATTCCAGTACATGGCTCTAATCAGTGGTGGGTTTCAAAGATGTTTACCACCAGTTCGGTGGGCATGGCTTGGTGGGTGTGCTTTGCGCACACACGTGCCAAACATTCACTTTGCGCATGTGCAGAGGCTTTCCTATTCACCTTCTGCAATCCCTGTAAGCTTCAACAGCTGATGTGTGGCAATCTGCTGTGCCACACAAAGCAGTTGTGCTTCAAAAGCAGGGAATAAAGGTCAGTATGGAAACCTGGGAGGGCAGGTGGGCCCAACAGCAGAACATCGAAGAGAACTGGTTTGGTCTTGTCTGATCTTCGGTGCTACCGGTATGCCAGAACCAGGCCGAACCAGTAGAATTGCATCACTGGCTCTAATAGACGGTGAGGTTAATTCTGAATAACAGGAGGAAAAAGCCAATGGTCAGATAAAAGAAATCTCAGTCCAAAGCAGGAATATAATGTCTCAGATTTAACCTCTTTGGTTCTCTCTAGGTAAAGGCAAGGAGGGAAAGGCACATTCAGAGTTGCAAGATTCTGTTACTGTAACCTCATAATAAAAATAGTTTTAATATTCATGATATTGGCATTCATATCTGTTTTATCACAAAAGGCTGACCATGGCATAGCACTTAGCAATAGCACTTAGACATATATACTGCTTCGTGCTGCTTTACAGTCCTCTTTAAGCGGTTTACAGAGTCAGCATATTGCCCCAACAATCTGGGTCCTCATTTTACTGACCTCTAAAGACTGGAAGGCTGAGTCAACCTTGAGCTGATGAGACTCGAACCTCTGGCAGTGAGCTGAATTAGCCTGCAATACTGCATTCTAGCCACTGTGCCATCCCCCATCCCCACCAAGAACTCTCAATCAAAATCAAGTGATATTTAGAACATTCTATGAGTGATGAACCCAAATTCAGAAACTGTTGAGATATTGGATGCAACCAAAGTGGAAGAATGAATTTGATATATTCTCTGGAAAAACATTGTGCTTATCTTTCTAGTTATAATGAAGCTTGTCAGCTACCCCTGAAAAGCAGAATAACAGTAATCTCATGGCCTATAAAGGGTTAATTGGTTTCCCAGTCATTATTAGAGATCCAGTAACAAAGTGGAATGTATTCATTTATGAATTAGTTGGAAACTATATCAAAAATAAAGTTATATGTAATCAATGAAAACTCAGTAACCAAATAAAATAAAATTTAACTGTAAGTTAAATCACTGACTACACCTTAAAACGAGCACAGTACTATAAAAAAGATTAAACCTAATCTTAAAATAAGAAAATGCCAGGCCTCCCACCATATATAGATACTCATGTTTTTTGAGTCACCACAGCAGTCTACCCTAATCTAGTCCAAACATTATTTTCTCAACTAGGAGCCCTCTATGGCATAAAATACTCCTTCCTCTGTTAAATGTCATTTAATTCATTGAAATAGTTACCGTTGTTTTCCTTTCCCAGTTCATATGTTTATTTAGTTTTAGAAGTGCCAGGTATTGCTCCATAATAGTTGGGTAAAGCTAACATTTAAAAATGTAATGAATTAGATTGTCCAATATCAGTTCCCAGCACACACAAAATCCTTCTTGAGCTGGTATGCCAGAAAATTGGCTGGTTTGCCCTATGGCATTCACTTGCTGTAAATGCAGATTGGTAAAAGCTTTCTGTTTCCCCACTGAAGGCTGTCTATTAAGAAAAGACACTAAAGTGCAGAAATTTGTATTGGCAACCCAGAGACTAGTGGGATCATTTTACTGCAGCAGAAGTACATGCAGATAAATGCCAATGAAATATTGCTGTCTCACCACACTTAGCCTACGCATAGGCTTACTTTGACTTGCAATGATCACCGCTCCCTGTTCTGAATGTCCGCTTTTCTCATAATCTTTTGTTTCAGGAAAAAGGCAGAACGTGGAAAAAACTACTTTACCAATCTGCAGACCAAGGAGAACACCCCCTCAATGATCAACCCAAAGCCCTGCGGCCATCTATGCTGTTGTGCTATCAAATGCTGTGAAGAGGTGCAAAGAAGGGCTGGTTAACAGCAGGAGATGGCGGGATGGTGTTAGGGAATAGCATTAAAAAAGAAAATCCAGAGAAGCTCTTTGCCCTGAACTGATGTCACTGCCTGACATTTATTGCTTGTGCATGCGGGGAAAATAATTTGAGATCAGTTACCAGAACTTCTTCTTGTTTTATGCCATTACTGAGAACCTTCTGGAGATAAATGCGTATCAATTTCAGTTGCTGATTATTCGGTGTATTATAATTGATGACAGAGAGTTTGTATTTATCTTAATCAAAATAGTCCTTATCAAAATGGATCAGAATCTAATTATGCCATTTTTATTCCCACAACAAACCTAAGCTAATGGACAGTTATTTGCCCTCTAACATACTTCTTAAATGGTTTGCATTTAATGGGCTGTGAAATATTAAGGTGATCAATAATTCTCATTTCTTGGGCAGATCACTGAGGAAATGCAATATTGTTATGTGTGGGCTAATGATGTAGGATACCTACTTTGGGACTAAGGCTATTGCTTTGTGGATACTTATGTAGGTGGAAGCCATTGAGTACTACACCAGACTGGAGGAGAAGCTGAAAGAGGACTATAAGAAGGAAAAGGAAAAAGTCAATGAGAAACCACTGGGCATGGCCTTTGTGACTTTCCATAATGAGGCCATAACAGCTATGTAAGTGCATGGAGGTCAGGCTGGAGAAACTTTTCACTTGCAGAAAAGAAGAAGGTGGGAAACCATCAAACTAGCCAAGCTAAGATCCCAATATCTTGGTCCCTGATATACTCACAAATAAAGAGATGGTCAGCAGTGAGGACAAATGGCAAGCCCACAGTCTTGGTTTTTTTTATACATTTATTTATGTTTGATTTTTTTTCCAGATTGTTATGTAGCTATGTTTATACCTCAAATGGAGTCACATCTGTGTAAGCCATATAAATATAGTAAATAAATAAATAATGACAAGCATCAGAGAACTTGTCTAACACTTAGCAGAAAACCCATCTTCAGTACAAATATCAAATCCCCAACCCTTAAAAGCATCAGTGTTTAAGGATAAGATACTCAAAATATACTACAGCTTGGGAAAAATTGTATAATTGGATGAAGAAGAAAATCCAGGAAATTAAAAGATAAGGATTTGAAAAATGAAGTGGTTAAACTAAGAGCATATACCAAAAATAGAAAATGAATATTAATAAAATTATTTTCAATAAACGATCACACCATCTTAGCTGATAAGAAATATATATGTTTTATGTCAATATTTGTATTTGTATATTGGTTTCGTTTGCAACAAAACATATCTTATACACTGTACGTATTTTTCTTTTTTAATCTTTAATAAAGTTTATTTTAGAATTAAAATAAAATAAAAGCATCAGTGTTACTTCATTCTGCAGTAGATAATGTGCATTAATTAGTCCAAGCACAATTGGACATTATTGCAATTTCGGGACGGCTCCAAATTCTACAATTCAGTTTACAACGGTCTTTAAAATTGTTGCCAGTTTATTTCATTGACTTAGATCTGAGTAGAAGGGAGAAAAAGTAAGGGAGGGGGGGTGGTTTTTTTACACAACACCTCCAAACTTCATGATTTTCTAAAGTTCTCTCTTAAATCATGTTATTTTTTATTTTTTTGTTCTAATTTCTAATAAAACATTTTAAATAGTTATTGTCACATCTCAGAAACGTATAAAGGCCTCTGATCGCTTCCTTATCTGTTTCCTCTCCACTTTCTTCCAGAATCCTCAAAGACTTCAATGCTTGCAAGTGCCAGGGCTGCAAGTGTCGTGGGGAGCCCAAGTCGTCTTCATGCAGCGAGTCTCTCCACATCTCCAATTGGGCAGTCTCCTATGCACCTGACCCTCAAAACATCTACTGGTAAGTTGGCCTAAAAAGGGGGACTCAATACGTCTTTGTGCTTCTTGTAGGCGTGTTGAGAGTGCCAATAAGAGGGATCCTTCCCCTGGAACTTTAGAAGGGGCTCAGGCCATTGATAATATTGTCCATGAACAGGCTTAACTTTTTAAAGTGGAGTTCAGCAATAGAGAGGGTGGCCAGGATATCATCCTAAAATGCAGTCCCACCTCCCCTAATTGGCACTGGATCCTTCCACTCTTAAAAGAGTTTCTTCGTGTTGTCTCTCCTCCAGGGAGCATCTCTCGATACGTGGCTTCTTCTGGTGGTTCCGCTGCCTGATCATCAACGTGGTGCTCTTCATCTTGCTGTTCTTTCTCACCACGCCTGCCATTATCATCACCACAATGGACAAGTTCAATGTCACTAAGCCGGTTGAATACCTGAATGTAAGATCTTGACCATATGAGGAGGCTTCTAATGAAGACCTTCCCTTGTCCTGCTAAGTTTAGAGCAAAAGCTGCATAGATATTTCAGCATAGTTCAGGGACGGGGACACGGACACACATACACACACACACACACACACACACACACACACACACGCACACCCCTTTCTGTAGATTTGAACCTGATCTTTCAGCACCTGGCTTTTGAAAGGAAAACAGAGGAAGAGCCTGCCAGAAGTCACTCTGTAATCGCAACCAGTGAAATGGCAAGGATATGTAAGGGAATCTATATTGTTAGCAGTGATAATCAGAGATAAAGGACTGCAGGAGTCATTCTTGGCTGATATGTTAGAGTTAGCTGATAGGTCATAAATACAATTCTACTAGTGGTTTTTAAATGGTTGCTGAACTCAGTTTGGTTTTTTTCATTTTCGAATATCAATGAGAAATAGGCTCAAACTGGTTTAGCAATATTGTTCTTCCCTCTGTAATTACTGACTGAATGTATAAAGGCAGATAGATAACTCCACAAAGCATCCATACAAAGTCTTTTTATTGGTTCATCAGGCATCCTCAAGATAACTCATAGTTACGTCGAGATTCATCTCAATGTCCAATTCTCTGCCTAGCTGCACTTTATGGTGTAAAAAGATGGTAATCTCTCATCCTGATAATGATAGAGCAAAGGGTGAGGCACCAGCATGCTGCTGAGTGAAGAAACCTCTCCCAACCCACCAAGGGTCAATTCAGTGACCAATCAGGATTACAGATGTGGCCACATGACATGGACTACATTTCTCAGGATACCTTAGCTACATTTACCATGATGCATTCCCTTAAGGGGACAGCTCCCAATTCCTAACTAACTATCCTACTTCCATTAACTATATACTGGCTAGACAGCACATATATATATAATGATATCAATGTACTTATATGCTTTAAGCACTAATGTGCTGCATTAAGAGCATTTCAGTGAAGAACGTTGTCATTCATTTATTGGAGTTTAAATAATTTAAAGTGGAATTCTGCTAGGTCCTCTAGACTGAATGTACTTTGCATTTATGGCTATTAAAATCCAAAACTGAAAAAAGATCCACACATTTTACTGGATTGCAGAACTGGTGTATTGATTTTCTCCTTTTTATGAAAAAAAGAATTATGTGCCTGATCTTCATCTGTTTGATTCTATAACGCTGAAGTGTAATTTATACAAGTAAGCATAGTTCATGCTTAGAGTAGGATCCTAAAATAGGAGATGCCCTCATATTTTTCCAATAGGCAAAATATAGGGGCTGTGATTTGTACAAATAAGTGCATTCTATCCTCCCATTGTAATTTGGGAAAATAAGCGCTGTTGGGACCAGTTCTGCGTCCACGCACCTGATTTTAGAAGGCAAGTACAAGATATACTCCATGATATATTCCATCACCAAACCTTGTGTGTAAGAAATAGAATATGGTTTCAATGTGCATGCAGAAATCTCTTCATACTCATATGTGGTATAAATTTGTCACCCAAAGTTGGGGTTCTTAGATATTTTATGGCTCAGGATTTCTGCTTGCATATTGTGAGAGGGGAGCGAGCTAAGACCTGCAAAGCTATTCTTTATCCTCTGATTTTTCCTTTTAAACTAAGACTGTGAATTACACTGTAGGGAAATTCCATCTAGAAATGTAATGTTCCGTGTTTTTCTACAAGTTGCTTGGAATAGATGAATTGTTGTTTTATCTTTCTTACCAGAACCCTATCATCACCCAATTCTTCCCTACTCTGTTACTGTGGTGCTTCTCTGCTTTGCTTCCTACAATTGTGTATTATTCAGCATTCTTTGAAGCCCATTGGACTAGGTAAGATAGAAAATAAAATTGAAGTTATTCAGAATTTAATTCTTGCTTATTATTTTTCTTCCTCGCAACCACAATATCATACTCTGGATTGTTTTTTAAATTTAAGATTATTTTTATGGATTTATACATTGGGTATAACCTCTGAAAATAAATTTAAGAGAGGCTGTCAACTTTTCTTCAGTTTTACTATTGGGAAAAATAACAAGGTGATCTTGTAATAAGCATTCCTTCTGGGAATATTTTGAAAAATAAAAAAAAATACAATTGATCTACTGTACATGTTGAAACATGGTTTGTTGCAATGCTGTGTTCAGTCTATACCTGCAAACTCAAAATGGAGATTTTTAAGATATGAAGTAAATACATTCAATAATAAGATGTTTGGTTCACAAAAGAAGTCTTTTGTGTATGAGTATACTCATCTCTTCATATCACTTTTAAGATAACTTGGAATTCAGCTCTACATCAATATTACTAGTCTTCTAGAAATATCTTTTCTTTAGGATTTGCTTTTTAAAAATCTTGCTCTGTTGCTTAGCATCATTATAATGTATATTTATCATGTGCCACTGTTTCAGTGGCACTCTGTATTTGCATTGTGCATTGCACTATTATATACATTTTGCATTTCACTATCATATGGCTTTTCATTCTCAAAAGAAGTAACCATATGCACTATAAATCTACTAATATTCTTTGTGCCACTAGGTCTGGAGAGAACAGGACAACCATGCACAAGTGTTACACTTTCCTCATCTTCATGGTCTTGTTGCTGCCCTCACTGGGCCTGAGCAGGTAATTACTAGGGTACTGAATAACATACAGTATACTCAATTTTACTTATACTGCTGTTGTTCAAACAATTTAAAAAAATCAAGTCACCCACATTGAACTGAAGAGGTAGAACTAAAAAAAAAAAGGCATGGTGGCACAGTGGTTAGAATGCAGTATTGCAAGCTAATTCTGCCGATTGCCAGCAGTTCAGTCCTCACTGGCTCAAAGTTGACTCAGCCATCCATCCTTCCAAGGTTGATAAAATGAGGACCCAGATGGTTGGGGCAATATGCTATATAAACCACTTTGAGAGACCTGTAAAGTACTATGAAGCAGTATATAAATGCTATTACTATTGCTAAAAAAGTAGTAGAAGATACTTTATAATGTTCTATATAGCAATACAATTCCACAATGTGTTGCGGTGATCACTAGTTCAAGTCAGCTAATAATGTCAGTCTTCCCAGATAGACCAAAAAATAAATAAACAGATGAGCTACTGTTACTTTACCATAAATCTACATTAAGAGAATCTTGCTAATCTGAAAGTACATATCTCAAGCTTTACTCAAGCCTGAGAAGTTTTGGCAGGTCCCTTCTAAGCCTCTTTCTCTGCCTATTTTGCAGCTGAGAGTTGTAGCTCTATTATTTGATTAACTAATTATTCCCTAGGCATAATTTTTTGTCCCATTTCTCAACTTCTTCCTCACATACTATTACAAATATGGTTGATATCTCTCAGCTTCTAGAGATAATTCCTCTCCTGTGATTAAAGTTTCCTGTGCTGCCTATGATGAATTCATTCCAATTCTTTATATGCTGATTTTCAGTCCATTATTCCAAATGTTAAGTGTCAAAGGTGCTTTCAAATCATCTGAGGCTATATAACTTATGTTGTAGAGCGGTGGAAAAACCTGAGGCAACTCGGAGCGAACTTCAGCTGTTACTTTATTGAGACAATAAAGGGTTGCCGTGGCTGCCGCGCTAACAAGGCAGCCAGCTGGCGGACAACAACTGATGCCATTTGACAGCTCCTTTTATAGCCGGCTGTCAAACGGCATCAGCCAATAGGAACGGTCCATGTTCCCGCTGGAAACATGGACTAGAGTGAAGACTTCGGCTTAGTCCATTGCGAACGCTACAACTTACCAAAAAGCCCTTCCCCCATCTGAATTTCTATTTTGGTGTTCTTAATAGTAATCAGATGAAACATTTTGAATAACTTTTCTAGAATATCCCGAATCCTTTTTCTAAACAGGTGTTCCTGATTTAAACATCAGGAGGAACTACTTTTTCCAAAGTTGACAGTATTTTGGATTATCAGGAAAGGCAGGCTGCTAAATGAAAAGCAGTCAAAATAGCTGATAATTTTCATAAAGGAATAGTAGCAGATTTCCTGCAGTCTCACAGTAGCATTCATTAAATGTGGATGTAATTTTTATACTGGAGTGGAGGCCAACAACTTGAAGCCTCGTAAGGAAGAAATACAGTGATTAGGTAGTTTTTAGTTCCAGACAAGTTAGTCCTCTGAGAGATGCCAGAGCTTTGACTAGTTTTCTTAGATGCTTTCCTAATTCACTGAACTGTAATGAAGAAGAGGAGGAACAGCATAATTAGACTTGCAACTTTTGTTATAGCCAGTTTTAATAATAATTGTAATAATTTAGCATTCCTATGAAGTTAAGTTTCTGCTTTGATCCATATAGTGGTGCTGACACTTGATAATTACATCTTTCTATATTTCTCTTCCTAGTCTGGATGTGTTTTTCCGCTGGCTCTTTGATAAAAAGTTCCTGGATGAAGCTGCTGTAAGATTTGAGTAAGTCTTAAAATGTTTTAAGAATACACTATAGTACAATAATAATAGGAATTTGCTCTTTTCACATCCTGCTTTCCTCAAGAAGCATCTTCCAGGACAGGGAGGAACCATTGTTATAGAATACCATATGTTTTATGAGATGTTAAGTGACTTTCTTAGTTCCCTCTTCTGGAGGTAGTAACTTCTCTATTTTTACAGAATGCATCTTATGTAGCATTTTTTATTAAGAGTGACCATCATGGAGATAATACCTAATCAACTTCATCCTAGATGGAACATATCAGGGCAGGCACATCGCCCTAATATCTGATTACAAACCTCACTTTCCTTCTTTTTTTTTAAACTATCACATGCAACTCTTACTTTTTTCATCCTCCCAGTAGCTATTTTTCCTTAAATTGTTGAAGGATGTATTCTGAGTATAAAGCATCTATGGGAAGTCAAGATGGCTCTGTAGACTTAAGTGTTTCCAAAAATATTAAAGAACAAAACAAAATTACTGTATTCAAACACATGACAACATACATATTTCCAGGAGCTTCAGATGTAATAACATTGCAGTAGTGAATTATGTAATGGACAGCAATAAAAGGTTTTTAATTTGCCAAGAAGCTTCCGTGAGTGGTTTGTTATTCCCTTTGTTGTTGAGGATGATTTTTTTTCAGTTTCACAGGCTGGTCTGCACTCATACATTTCTCGCTGACCTCCGTGATGTAATTTAGCTTTTTCCAAGTCAGCCAATGTCAGTTAAGTGCTAACCCCTGGTGTGACAGTATATTCACCTCTGCATTCAAGATTGCTAACCATCATCCTCTTTGGGCATCCTCTGTGCTCAGATTGCCAAGTTGCTTTTGCCTCTGTTTTCCCAGGTGCGTTTTCTTACCTGACAATGGGGCCTTCTTTGTGAACTATGTAATAGCTTCTGCATTCATTGGAAACGCCATGGATTTGCTGCGGATCCCTGGCTTGCTTATGTACATGATTCGGCTTTGTCTTGCCCGCTCAGCTGCTGAACGCAGGAATGTCAAAAGGGTAAGTCAGTTGGGCAAGGGAAGAGCAATCCCTGTTATGTTACCCAAAGGCTGAGGTAAGTGTAAAGTGACTATCACCAAAAACTAGCAACAGGAAATTCTCACTGGTTTGTTTTTTTCATGTGCTGATAGGAATTCTATTTTCTTTTTTAGCATCAAGCTTATGAATTCCAGTTTGGGGCTGCTTATGCCTGGATGATGTGTGTCTTCACTGTGGTTATGACTTATAGCATCACATGCCCCATCATTGTTCCCTTTGGTAGGTATTAACACATCTCCTTAGCTTTCTTGTAGCTAGTAGCATATTGATAAGTAGGTATATATATATATAGCTACATTCATCTTCATCATGGATCATTAATGAGACTTTGGATCTGGGTTACCTTCTCAACTGCCTTTTCTGAGTAGAGTTTGCCCATCCAGTAAGAACCAGTAGGGAGAGATTGCTGTGGGACTTGATCCGAGGGACGAGGCTTCTTAATGGTAGGCCCCTTGCCTGGAGCACCAAGCAGAGGGTACAAAAAAAACAGGGTAGATAACCCCATCCATTCTTGTGACCTGCAGGACTATTTGCCTGTGGAGGTTGTCATCCAGGTCATGGTTGTCCCAAAGGTGCTTTTTCAAGAGGCAATTGGACTTCCTGTTTTTCTTTGGTGACATTTCGCTTCTTATCCAAGAACCTTTTTCAAGAGCTGAAGAAGCTTCTCGGATAAGAAGCAAAATGTCCTCAAAGAAAAACCAGAAAGCCCAGTTGCCTCTTGAAAAAAGCACCTTTGGGATTGCAAGACTATTATGATCTGGGACTTCAGCAGGACCTCTGGGGATGGAGTTGTAAAATGTCTGCCTGAGGATTGGCATCATAATAGTGTGTGGTTGGGGAGGGGAGTTGCATGTTTTTAATCTAATTGTTGTATTTATGCAATTGTAATCTGTTTCAAGTTGGTTTTAATTGGAGAGTAAATAAAATAAAGAAAGTGCATTGATTTCTTCTGATTGATGTACCTTCTAAAGAAAGGGATGCTTCCCAACCCTTACTTAATTAAGAATCTAGCTAATACATTATTTTCTCTCTTCGCTTAGGTCTGATGTATATGTTACTGAAGCACTTGGTAGACAGATACAACCTCTATTACGCTTACCTACCAGCCAAACTGGATAAGAAGATTCATTCAGGAGCTGTGAATCAGGTGGTGGCAGCACCTATCCTATGCCTCTTTTGGCTCCTTTTCTTCTCTACTGTGCGCACAGGTGAGATAAATTTAAAGGGGCTTGTGGGGTTTAGGTTTTTATGTCCACCATCGTTTCTAACCTATATAGTACAAGCAACATGGTGAGCAGCTATACTAGCAGTGTAAATAGAGCCACCTTCTGATCTTCACAAAGAGCAATTGAAGGAGCAAACTGATTCCATTATTCTAGTACCTTCCGTCACCTGGTGCCTTCTAAATGTATTCGGTCAACTTGCAACAGTCAGCGTGGTCTACAAGTTGTAACACAGATATCCTTTAGAGAGTCAGAAATGACTGGGCTGAGAAAGGCAGTAGTACATTTGGGAATTAGGACATATAAAGAAACAAGGATGACAGGAGGAAGAATCTGAACTCAAATATCATTGCAGCATGCTAGGGCAAATCATAGGTCCAACTGATTTATCATCTATCAAGCCAACATGGCAATTAGATTAGGGCAAATCTTCCCCAAACTGTTAGGGATCCATAAGATACCATATTTACCATTTGAGAGAAAATTATTTTTATTGTCCACATATTTTCTATGTCTGTGTCCCATGTTACTCTCAGATGTTATTAGACACAGATGTTGCTCAGAGTGTCTTCAGCCATGTCCTGAAGTTCTTCCTCTATTATAGAATCTAGTGTTTGAACCTTTGTAAAATAGAAGCAAAAGAAGCAAACACAGAAGCTTCAGTTGCTGATATCCCTTCATCCGTTTCTCTTGAAATGCTGCATTTATTTGGGATTGCTTTTTGCCCATGCAGTATCACTTCTGATAATACTAAAGGCCAACATAGAACAATAGGATTGGACGGGACCTTGGAGGTCATCCAGTCCAGCTTCCTGCACAAGCAGGAGATTCTGTACCATTTCAGACATGTGGCTGTCCAGTCTCTTCTTGAAAGCCTCCAATGAAGGAGCAATCCCAACATCTGAAGGCAAGCCATTCCACTGGTGGGTTGTTCTCGCTGTTAGGAAATTTCTCCATAATTCTAGGTTGCTTCTCTGCTTGATTAATTTCCATCCATTGTTTGCTGACTTGCCTTCTGGTGCTTTGGTAAATAGTTTGTCCCCTTCATCTTTGTGATAGCCCCATAGCTCCTGCGTTGTTAATGGAGCCCTCTGAAGGTTTGCTATAGAGTTGCTATTAGATTTTGTGGATCCCAAAAGACAACTTGGGGGAGGGGGAGAGGTTCTATTGCTTATTGAGCAGTAGGAGTCTATGATCAAGAGAAAGAGGAATGCCTAGATGAGACGAACTGTACTTTCTCTGGCAGGGAACAGCAGATTCCCCTAACCTTTAGGCCATACCTGTTGTGAGAGAGCATTGAAGTAGAGTAACTGTCGGGGTAAATCAGATTCACGTTGGCTAGTTTGACTGTTGTTATCTGGTTTCCATAGGATTCTTGGCTCTCACGTCCATGTTTACTTTCGTGGTTCTTGTCATCACTATTGTGATCTGCCTTTGTCACGTCTGCTTTGGACATTTCAAATACCTCAGTGCTCACAATTATAAGGTAACACTTCAAAATATATTCAGGGGAGGGATTCGGGACCAAGGAAGAGGTGTGAAATGCCTCGACTTTTGTGTGCAGTTTTTATTAATTTTTTAATTGCGTGTCTGTTTTTATGGTCTGTTTTGTTAGTCTCCCAGAGTTATTTGTTTAAGATATAAATGTCCTAAATAAAGGAGAGTTGTATTTCTTGTATTCTCTCCACCTTGTATTTTCACTGAAGCAGGGAGGGGTGGAGTCTGTAAGCTTGCAGTTTTCTGTTTTTGCCATCTTTATGCCCAGTCGGAAAAATACTAGACATCCTGTCCCTGCTATTTGCACTTCCTAGAAGAAGAGAAAGACTGGCTGTTCCCACTGGGAAATTAAGAGTCTTCCCATGTGCAGTCTAGAAGTTGCCATTCTGAGGCTTCTTACAGGGCAGGAAAGAAAAGCAGTGATGGGTTAGCTCTGCATG
>NW_020769313.1:5540036-5556703 GCF_900518735.1 Pseudonaja textilis
GGTAGAAGGAGAAATTTCTATTTGTTATATCAATTTATACAGCCATCCATCTTACACTCTGGACAATGAATATAGAATGAAAAAAAAAAACAAGCAACAAGTGAAAAACAGTCACAATCATAGTGCAGTCATAAAATCCTGCCACCTGAGGACACTCTCACCCAACTCATTTAAGACAGTCACATGTATCCAATCTGCAGACTAGAGACTTGAGAGATGAGAAATAGTTTGCTGTTGTTTCATGGCACACTGTTGTCTTCCAGATTGACCACACAGAGGCAGATGCTGTGGATGGAAGAGAGAATGGGCGGCCTGCGGCCAGTCAACCTCCGGCCCCCAAATCAGCTGTGAGTCTCCAGCTCCTCCGCTTGCCTTCTACCTCACCAGATGTTCTGTGTCCTCTTATGTCTGACTTTGGGGAGGAGGGAGAGGCGCTCACAGATTACCTTTCAGGTTCCCCCCTGGTTGGCTACACACAGGCAGCATCAAAGGAGCATGGGCAGGAAACAGACTTTGTTACTGGCCCTGTCTGAAATGATGGACCCGCAAACCTCAGTTTTTGCCCCCTTCCCAGTGCCGTTTGTTCACTTTTGGGACTTTGTCTCTCAGCTGGACAGTGAACGTAGACCGGTCAGTGCCCCCCTTTCTCTCTTGCTTTGTGGCTCTAACACATTGGCATGTGCTCTAAGTGCTGCAGAAAGAGCTGGGGCCATCATTTCCCAATGCAAAGTGGTTTTAAGTAGAATGAGGACATGGATTCATTAGAGGCTTTATGGTTTGCTCCTTCCCAGTGTCCCCGATGCCTGAATTATCCAGAAGAAAAACTGGGAGTGTGAAGGGTTGCAGTCATGCCATAGAGAGTATTACGTACGCCCTCTAAGGTGGCTGCCAAAAGCTTAGAAAAAATCTTTACTTGAAGCTTTATTTAACTTAAAATGGATTGGTTGTCGTTTACTAAACATAGAGAAAATAGAGAGGAAATTACTAACTGTGATCATTTCCATCATCACCCATTTTTTCATAGTATTTGTTTTGTAAAATCCTTTCAAATCTTCCATGCTGATCCAGAACCCCAAGTGCGCTCTAGTAAACATACAGAGCTTCTTTCCTCAGTTTCCCAGTTCTAAAAGCGAAGGTAAATCGGCTTATGTCATCCTTTGACTTGAAAAGTGTCCTGTTAGACTTATTACTGCCACAGGACAAAGGTACTTCTCTCTCCCTCTGCTATTTCCTATTGAGAATCAGAGCCACTGATAAGGAACTGGGATACGTTGCAGAAGCGGATCAAACCATTGCAAATGAAGCAAGGTTTTTTGAATGGCTGCCACAATATCAACGTATGGAGATGTTCCTGCTTTTGATGAAGGTTCCTTCACAAAGGTTTCGGACTAAGTAGAAGCAAAGGAAATACTTCCTCTTTTGGCGGTATTTCATTGATTTGCTAAAAAAGGGGGGGGGGGGGGCAAAAGCAAAAGGCCCTGATACAGAAGCACAAGGTAGGAAAACTTGGGAGCAAGCAGTGGGGTTCTCATGTAGCTATTTCTCACTATTGGATGTCTCAGAAGAGGATGTGTGACTCTCCAGATGTTAATTAAACTACAGCTCCCAGCATCCTTTATGTTTTGCAGTGCTGGGGTGGGGTGGTGCGGCTGGGTGTGTAGTTATTGGGCAATGTAGTTCAACCGTACCTGGAGAGCCACAGATTCCACAGCCTCGAGTTAGGGTCATCTTTAAAGAAAAGTGAGGTCATCCTTAATGAGAAGTCAAGTGTGACGTCTCAGGCACAATTGCAAACATTGTCTAGGATTTATAAGCTCTGGTGTCACCTAGTCCTTCCCCCCCACCCCACCCCACCCCATGATGAAGAAAAAACATGATGTGGGCTTCTTTTTGATGCCAGCATGATTGCTCTCCAGCTTCCATCTGCATGGCACAGCCATTATAGTTTGCCTCCAGGTTTCCCATACAGGCCGAAAGCTAATGGGTCCTTCCCTCTTCCCCTTTCTGTCCACTCCACAGAAATACATTGCCCAGGTGCTACAGGATTCTCCACCAGACGGTGACACGGCTGAGTCCGAACAGGGGTCCCAGGACGAGGATCTCATCAACCCCAATGGCATTAATGACACAGATTTCCAATCGTGTGAGGACAGCCTGATAGAAAATGAAGTCCACCATTAGGGATTGTGGGAAAGCATGAAGGGGCAGGGGAGTCCTGGGAGTTGACACGGCTGCTGTGCACTGTATGTATATGTATGTGTGAGTGGGCAATGGAAGGAAAGTCCAAGCAAGGGGAAGCCAAGAGCAGCACATGCTCAGCACCAACTATCACCACCTCCCATTCACTTGGCTGTTGCATTATTGCTCATTCCAGGGTGGGGCAAAACCATTTGACTTTCATTCTCTGTCTTTCCTATCATTTCTCCTTCTCCCTCTCCCTCTCCCTCTCCTCCTCCTCCTCCTCCTCCTCCTCCTCATGCCCCACCGAGAGTAGGAGCAGAAAGTCTCTGATAAGCTACCTGCCGTTCCCACTTTCGGAAGCCCTACAAGTCCAAGATGGAGTCAAAGGAATGACTTTGCTACTTCACGGTGTCAAGGAGAGGAACTGAAGCAAGGACATCAGAAGATTCTAATGGCAAGAATCTATTTTGGCAGAGAGCCCATCCTGCCCTGGACTGTTACCCTTCTCTAGAACTCTAGAGTCTCAGACACTAATAATGAATTAGGTTCCAATGAGGACTGAGCTTTAGTCAAGGTACTGAATTTCTAAGCTAAGATTATGGGTGGCTTTGAACCTGGCAGGAACCAATGGTTCCAGCCAAGTGGAGCTGTTTTTAATTGTGTATAAATTTCCTTCTTGCTTGTGCACCAGCAAGCATCTTATCTCAGATGGCCAGGATGCAACCCTATGATAACCTTGGTCTTGGTCACTTGTTTTCTCCAAGGCTGGCTGTAAATAAGCTATCAAGAGCAAGAGGGATTGGATGGAAGAGGCCATCTGCTGCCATGAACACTATCCAATTGGAGAATGCTGTCTTAACAGCAGGTATCAATGAACAACTGCTAGTAACCCCTGTAACTCCCAGGGGAAAGTGCCTGTTTCAGGGTGAGAAAGGGGGCAGGAGATAAGCAGCCCCTCCAAGTATCTCTTCCCACCACTTCCACACTGAATGTGGAGCAAGGCACACTGATTTGGGTTCTGCAGCAACTTTGCACATTTGTTTTACCTTCAAAATTGACTAAAACCCTGCTCTTTTGGCCTTATTTCCCAGAAGGGAGAGAAAGAGAAGGGTTGGTTTTCTAAATTTGTAACCGGAAAAAGGTTTCTACTGAATCCCCGAGATTGTAAGGTTTCCTAGCTCATCCATTTGCACCTCACACCCTTGCATAAGGTTGCCTGTGTATTCCATGAGAGGCAGCTCATCTGCTTTACTGATCCCACAGCCTTGCGTGGGACTCTTAAGGAGCGCCTTACGACTCCAGAGTTGCCATCTCTTGACCTGCTTCCCAGCGGGGAATTCAGCTACTGGACCTTTTCCTTCAAAAGTGGCATTTCTGAATAAATCTAGTTATACTAGAGATGAGGCAAAGGGAGATCAGAATTTGCCCATAGAGACCCTGCTTTTTCAGATGAATTTTATGGGGAGGCCAAGAAGCCTCTTTGTTTGCCCCTTTCTCCTCTGGACTGCCTGGCATATATTGGCTAAGGTAAACCAACTCTCTTGAGCTGAATGAAACCTAGACAGAAGGACGTACTTTGATGCTAAGCCGTCTTAATATTTTGCCTTCTGTCCTCTGCACAATTCTGCCCTTTGCCTGCCAGAATCAGTACTTGAGGAATGCTACCAATGTTACCTAGAGGCAGAGGCCTTATCCATCTTTTCAGTGGAGGTGGGTGTGAGTTAATTCACTTTGATCTTTCAGCCAGAGGGGCTTGAAGCTTTTTAGGGAGGTGAGATAGCCAGGCGAGGAACAAGAGCATGGAAATTTGCCACTTGGTAAATCAGGGTACTCAAGGACAAGTACTGAGATTAGGCGTAATCAAAACTGTGTAAGCTATGGTCAAGAATCCAGCTAAGAAGCCCTTTGAGTCGGAGAAAGAGCTGGAGTTCCCATTTCCCTTATAGGAGGAGAGATGAACGTTTGAGGAACCTCTTTCACTCCTTGGAAGCTGGGCCACAGCTGGTGGTGGGGTTTCTTACCTGGAGCTTTCCTAGATGTTGGTAGGGAGGGGTGGAGGAGCATGAGCAATTCTCCTTCTTCCCCTGCTGTCATGGCCACGTTGTGCAACAGCCACCCTGCTTCAGAAGTTGCACATGGGATTTTATTTTAAGCATTTGTTCCCGGATGTTTCCTCAATGCTGTCTAGAAATAGTATGTGTTCCATGCCAGAGTTTCCTGTCCTGGTCCCTTGGCACCATATTCCTAAAAGCCCAGTCACCAAGGCTGTATCTGCATCAGCCCCACAGCTTCCAGCTGGGAACACGGAGAGAGATCTGACATCTGTGTATATACAGCTGCAGGGCAAGGCTGGCTTCTGCTAGTGGACATTGGGTGCAGATCATTGGTGTCCCCCTCCTGCAGGGAGCTCTGTTCTAAGTGGCACTTTGTCTGTGTAGAGATGTGTATAAACACCCTGTACATATTTGTGTAAAAAAGGATGAAAAAAAGAGGAACTTATCATATTTCCATATGTCTGTGTCTGTGTGTATATATATAGAGGCTACCTAAAAGTGGGTTGGAGGGAAGACACAAGATTGACCGCTGTTTGAAAAGCAGCAGGGAACAAACAACAAGGTTAGGTTGTACGGGGATTGTTTATTTTATTTATATGTCACCCATCTCACTGTGGAAAGTGACCCTGGACAGCATTTACTTTAATGAGGGAGAAGCACTTTTATGTCAGCAGGACACTGGGAATTGCATTTCCCTCCCTACTGTCACCATAATACAGACGTAAGACTGAGAAGAAGAATCTCACTATGATTAACCATCATCAAGCTCTCTAGTGCTATGCGGAACATTTCTTGAATGGTTTTTTGCAAACATTTTCATACAATTGGAGAGAGGAGAAATGGCTAGCAGTGCATTTCCTAGAAAAACAGAACGCCAGTATCATTCCCATAAATGAAATGCACTGAAGCTAAATCACATTTTATATTTTGCCTCTCTAGACAATACATCCTGAGATATTTTTTCTCCAGTTTAAAGTACAAAGGGAAAAGGGGGTGTGTGAAATCCTTGACAAAAAAATTCTTCCTTTTCATAGCGTGAGGGAGTGATGGGCATGGAAGAAAAACTCTTTGCTAATACAAAGTAAATACAGAATATGTTTTTCCAAGCATGGCTTTGAGGTTCTGTCTGCTTCCTCCAAAAAATTCCCAGCATCAGTGATGTATTGGGAGGAAAAAAAAGGCATCCATCTAAAGGTCATATCCCCAGACATTTGCCCTTCCTACAGCAACTGAAAGCTAATGTAGATCTATTACTTGACAACTATGTAAATCCCAGCTTGGGACAAAACCAACCCAGGCAAAATAGACTCTTGACTTGAAAGTATGGCTAAGGAAGCCAAGTCTTTTATGGCCTAAAAGGCTCTGGATATCTGCCAGCTACTGTATGAACACAACACTCTTTTACCATTGCTGTCTGTTGCTTCCTAATCTCGCTGCCAACTGGATCTGAATGAGATGGCAGTGAAATGAATTCATCTTCACTGGAAGCAAAAACACCGAAAAAAGAGGTTCTCGGGATGAAAAGACAGCTGCACTTCATAGGTGGGAGATTGTACCAGCCCTATTCTAAGGTGAATGCAAAGCAAAAATAACACATGTTTACAACTAGAGACAACTAATAATTCAATGTTCCCATATAAACTCAGATGCAAAGAAAGGCTTTTTAAAAAAAAATTCATTCAGACAGACACTAAAGAATTGTCCCCTCTTTTTGTCCCCAACTCCCAATATTTTTTTCTCCATGTATTCTGGCTTGCAGAGAGGCCATCAAGGAGAGCTGCCTCCATCTTTTGTTGCTGAAGCCCTGGTGAGAACCAAGGTTGGACCAAGCGATATCTCCATATTATAGCATTTAAGGCATTCTCACCTCTTTTCCCAATTCTTATGCTCTTGTGAGTACAAATAAATGAATCCATTTGTTAGAGTCTTCAAGCCCTGTATATGTTCATGGCGTGCAATTCAGTTGTGTTATTAGCCTTTGTTTTATTTATCTTAAACATTGAGTGGAAGGATCATCATGGTGAAATCCAGCATTTTGCAGCCTTCCTCTGAATAATAACCCCACCAATTGCCTCCATAATACAGTCCTATACATCTCCTGATTAACTACAGGTATCAATTCAGTTAAACTCACTTGCAGATAAATCACTATAGGAAATAAAGTTTAAAACTAATCAGCCTGGATCCAGGAGTAAGCTAACAGAGAATTACAGGCTATATATTCCCATTGTAACTTTTAAAAAATTCTTTTTAAAAATGGGGTTTTCATTCCTAGGGGTTCTGGAGAATTGAATAAATTCTCTCTTAAATATTATGATAGACATCAATTTAAATGACTTTAGAACAAATACATGGAACATTAGGCTTTCACTAGCTACTAGTTGATGACTCTTCAAGTAAGTGTTGGAAGAAATGTCCATCTGGGTTCAATTCCAAGTGGGGAGAAAGACTGGAACCATGGAGACTGCTTGGAAGGATGGTTTAATGGAGCAGAACCATTAAGCACATGGTCCTGGTGCAGCTGAACACATGGAGTGGAGAGATATATATATTTACATCCTCTCTTGGGCCTTGCAAGAAATGTATCCTATTGGTTGCCAGACTCCCAGGGGGCTATGTGGGGATCCAGCTAAACTTGTAGATCAGTGATGGCTAACCTTTTCGGCACCGAGTGCCCAAAATGCAATGCATGCACGTCCCCCATGCATACATCCCCATGCATGCGCTCCACCTCTGGCGCATGCATGGCAGAGACCCACCAGGTGGCTGCGGGAAGCACTTTCACATGTGTGACACAGCTGAGCTGGAGCGATGACTTCCATGCCCACATAGGGCTCACTGCCATCAGTTCACCATCACAGGTAGGTTCTCCTGCCTGAGCAGGGGGTTGGACTAGAAAACCTCCAAGGTCCCTTCCAACTCTTGCTTATTCCATTCCAGCGATGGCTAACTTTTTCGGCACCAAATGCTCAAAGCAGCATGTGTATGTGCACCTCCAGAATGCAATACGTGTGCATGGATGCGCATGCCCCCATGCCCCATGTGTGCACAAACCCCCGCCGCACATTCACACGTGACACCTACACATACGTCCTGCCCCCGCATATGTGTGTGTGACCCTTGCAGCTGGCCAGTGTCAGGTGTGCAGCAGAGCTGAGCTGGGGCAATGGCTCACATGCCCACAGAGAGGGCTCTGCTTCCCACCTCTGGCACAAATGCCATCAGTTCACCATCACAAATCTAAGGTTGAATTTGATACTGTGTACAAATGAACAGGTTGGCAGTGAATACACACACTGCAACCTCCTGCCACAGTTAGTCGCTTATGTAAGGCACAATCAAGGATTCGCTGCGAGGATTCCTCCAGCACTTTGCTTTCAGAAAACAACAACAGTCATGTGGTTTATACATCTGGCCAAGCTTAACTTTGATTTATGGAAAATCTACATACAGCCACCCCACTGTCCTGTTCAGTTCCAGAGAAGGAGGATAGAAAACATCAGCAAAGGGTGGTGGCTATTTTGTGTTATCTTTCTGAAGAAATGAATACTTGACTGTTTTTTGCTGGCTTGACAGATTCTTCACCTAGAGTGCCATTTCTGTGGAACTGCCTCCGTTTGTAAATGGAAGAACCCACCAACCCAAAGCTGAAAAGTAACCCACAGATTCTCTACATTTGGCCCCTGTCCTGTTCAGTTCCAGAGAAGGGGATAGCAAAAACCAGCAAGGTGTGGTGGGTATCAGGCCAGGTTGCAAAGAGCAAACCTAAAGAACTATCTGCTTGTACATAATTTAATTCTACTGCTAGAAGTTTTTAAGAAGAGATTGGACAGCCATTTGTCTCAAGTGGTATAGGGTTTCCTAGCAGATCTCCAAGGGCCCTTCCAACTCTTTTGTTCTATTTTTAAGGGGTTCTTTGGGTAATCAAGCCCAACTCCCTTCTTCAGTATTATGAGTAGACAGAATTTTCAACAAGTCAACAAAATGGCCACTCAGGTAATAGAGAGAGCCAGTGTAGTGTTGTAGTTTAGGTGCTGGCCTGGAAACCAAGCGACTGTGAGTTCTAGTGCTGCCTTAGGCATGAAAACCAGCTGTGTGACTTTGGGTCAATCAACAGGTGGGTGACTTTGGGTCAATTGACAGGTGGGTTCTAGTCCCGCCTTAGACATGAAAGCAGCTGCACGTGACTTTGAGCTAATCATCGGGAGATGGTGAGTCTTAGTCTCGCCTTAGGCATAAGAGCTGACTGGACAAATTTGCAACAATCATTCTCTCTCAGCCCAACCCACCGAACATGGATGTTGTTGGAAAAACAGGAGGGAGTATTAGATACATTTGCCACTTTCAGCTATTTATAAAGTAATAAAAAATAAATTACATGCCTATGAAATTATTTCTGCCTTTCTGCAGCTCTATTATCAAACTGTTCCATGTCGCTGATGGACCAAAGACCAGTTTCTTAACTCATCTTAACTCTGTGCCTTCTAAACCAGGGATGTGCAATTCTTCAGACTTCATTCTGAAATTCCAAATGTGACTCACTCAACCGAGAAACTGATAAGACCCTTGTTTCTAATGTGCAAGACATTGCATTTCTATGCACTCAACCCAAATTTGCATGAATTCTGTTTATAGCTGTTCAATTGCCTCTGTGAGTCACGAATCCACAGGCAGAAAAACCAGTTGTTGTTGTTATTATTATGCAGTTAGGCTGCTTCCCCACCCCCCCATTCCTCATCCTGCCTTTCCGCTACTAAACAGGCAGTTAGGCTGCCATGGCTGGACAGCTCTCCAGTGCGGTTCCTATGGTTATGGGATTGCCGTCTTTGGAGCCATAGTGGCTTAGCCACCATGAACCAACCCAAGCACCTACCATTACTAATGATGAGACGAAATCGACAAAATTCCACATCAGATCAGTCATCGTCCATGTCAACAAGGACCACTTCAGATGCTATGGATCCTGGATATCTGCCGAGAAAGGGACTACAGGGCTCAGTGGTTACTGCTAGGGAACCAGGGGGTGCAACTGCAAAGCAACTGGAGCAGAAGCACAAAACTTGGACAACTGAAGAAAATCGTGAAACCATCGATTATTACTACCAGGCAGAACTAATAGCCAGGGGACTTCAAAAACGAATGATGCAACTGTGGAGGGAAAATCACCCGGAAAGTGATGTACCTGATCTGAACAATTCCATCATCCATAATAAAGTTTTCATAAATGTGGAAATGCAACATCTAGAAATACTGGCTAAAAAGAAAACAACAAGTAATGATGCACAAGCTGAGAAAACTGCTCCAACACCTGAACAAACTGACCAGCCAGTGGAAGAAGCCAACATACAGGATGAAGATCCTCCTGTGCAGCAACTTGAAAGTGTAGAGCTAAGTGATCTAGCAAAAATGATGAAAGAAAAGATTGAAAACCACATCAAAGAAAACATAGAAAGAAAAAAGATTACCTACCATTCGTGGAGGGCATAGTAAACAAGTGAAAGATCTGTTATCTGCCGTGAACAACGTTTTAGTGTCATGCCATCCAGCGCACTATATGAAACGAACCAACCACTGTTATAACTGCAGAACTGCGTTATAAAATGCCTAAAAAGAAACCCACTGGAACACCAAAGTAAAAAAATTGACTTGAAAATAAAATAAAAAATCTATGAGGGGATGTCAGCAATTTAAAGTACTTGAAAGAAGGAAAACCAAAGAACAAAAAGCTGAACAATAGTTTACACAAAAAATACAACCTGGAGGAAAAAACAATAACAAATCATGGAAGAACTAAAACAACATGTAATAGCAACAGCAAAGAAAATTAAAAGATACAAAGGATGAATAAAACAATATCGTGAAAATGTCCAGTTCAGAAAAAAACAACACCTCTTCTACCGGTACCTTGATGAAAATCAAGTCCAAATTAATGTTCACCCATGTAAAGAAAAAACTTTGAACTTTTGGAAAAAACTGGGAAAACCCAGTGGATTACAATAAAACTGCCTCCTGGATCAAACAACAAACAAAATGAAACAAAATGGAAGATATTGTAATAACAACTGACATGGTTGCAAAACAAGCAAAGAAGGTCCAGAACTGGAGTGCACCTAGCCTGGACGAACTGAATGGATACTGGCTAAGACACCTGACCAGCCTCCATAATCACATGATGTGATTGAAATGCTTCAAAATGCAACAAGCAAAGAATGGTTAACAGCTGGTCGAACATACTTGATAATGAAAGATCCAGAAACAGGCACAGAACCAACAACTATTGCCCTCTTACCTATCTGCCAACAACTTTCAAACTTTTTACAAGAATACTATCAAATTCAGTATTCAATCATCTGATGGAAAACTGTTTGTATCCAGTAGAACAAAAAGGAAATTATAAAAAACCAAGAGGAACAAAAGATCAGCTGCTCATTGACAAAATGGTACTAAAAAATGCAAAACCAAGAAAAATAAATTTAAATATGGTGTGGATTGATTACAAGAAGGCACTCACATCCCCACAGCTAGATTAACCTCTGTCTGGAAAACTTTGGAATCAGCAAAAATATTTGTACATTTTTGAAAGCAAATATGCAAAAATGGGAAACAGTTCTAACAGCAAACTGTTCAACATCACATTAATTCCACTGACAATAATCCTACGAAACACAAAACTGGGATACCAAACCTCAAGCAAACATGGCAAGATAAACCATATACTATACATGGATGACTTTAAAATGTATGTGAAAAGCCCCACTGGACTTAAATCAATGCTCAACATGCTTCAACTGTTCAGCTGGGACATCAAAATAAACTTTGGACTTGAAAAATGTGCTAAAAAGCAGCTCACAGATTGTCTATGTTTGACCCTGGTTGAGTTCAGTTCCAGAGAAGGGGATACCAATCATCAGGAAAGTGTGGTGGCTATTTTGTGTTATCTTTCTGAAGAAATGAACACTTGACTGTTTTTTGTTTTTGCAAAACATCAAGCCATCTTCCAGATATGTACATACAGTGTGTCAGTTGGTTTACAAATTGTTTTGTGCATCCACTTCATAGTCATCAATAACAATTACTTGTATATGTTCTCATATTATCTATCAACTATTCCTAAATACATTAATATCATTTTTAATCAATCATTTGACTATACTATTATTCATTCATGTTTTGCAAGATAATCCATATTTTAATTGATTTATTTTGTGGCAATTCATATTATCATCCCAAATTTATCCTATATTTATATTATGATTATGATAAAAATAATACATCTTTATTCTTTATATTCTAAAAATCTACATATTTCATTACCATGTTTTATTGTCTATCCATTGATAAAATAAACCCCAAATCTTATAAAATTGTTTATCTCCTTGTTCTCTGATTTCAAATGTCAATCTACTCATTTCAGCACATTCCATTATTTTCTTAATAACTTCTTCCTGCATTAGTATTTTCTCATTTTATCAGTTTTTAGCAAATACAATCCTAGCCGCTGTTAATACATTTACAATCAAACATTTCAATTCCTTACTGTATATTTCGGGTAAAATTCCCAATAAAAATATCTCTGGTTTCAAGTCTATGTGTTTTTTGTCATTTTTTCCAACCATGTGTGGATTTTAGTCCAATATCTTTTAGCATCCGTGCATGTCCACCACATATGGTAATATGAGCCAGGTGTCTGATGACTTTTTGAACATTTTTCAGATTTGTTCTTGAACATTCTTGCTATTCTTGTTGGGGGTAGATGCCACCTGTAAAACATCTTATACAAATTTTCTTTATATGCTGTTGACATTGTCATTTTATAATTTTGCAACCACAATTTTTGCCATTTCTCAAGATCTTATCTAAGTCAGTCAATTTATCATAGAAACCTTCTGTTTTAGAATCTTTATCATATCTAGAACGTATTTGCGCATGTGAAAACCAATTCATCTTTATACCTTGTTCCTCTAATTTTTGTATAGATTTAAGTTCACCCTTTTCATTCAATATTTCACCATATCTAACTGTTTGTTCTTTTTTATATATTATAGGATAAGAAAATGCTTCAATAGTCAATAGCCAGACTGGAATTTTCAAATAACATTGCCTTTTAGTCTTCTCCCAATTTAACCACAGAGCCTCCCATATATAATGTCTTCTAAAGTACCGCTGTGTTTTATTTCCCTTGTACCATAGGAAGGCATGCCACCCCAACAACAAATCATGTCCTTCTAATGTCAGCAATCTAGTATTTCTTAATGTTATCCATTCTTTAACCCACAGCGTTTCTTTCTCTCCATGCATCTTTTAAATTTATTTCATCTATCATTTTGAAAAAGGATCTAGGGAGAGTCTTTCTGCTTTGCTTTGTTGTTTTCTGTGTTTTATAGTCCAATTTATTGGCTACTATTCCATTGAAGTCTCCCATCATACAGATATTAACATAGTCCAGTTCAATTATTTTCATGTGTAGTTTTCTATAAAATTCTTTTTGATTTTCACTCGGGGCATAGATTGCTATTAGGAGTGTTTTCATAATGTTGTCCATTATTTCCACCATTAAAAGTCTTCCATCATCATCCGTGTGGATCAATTTTGCTGGGATACTGTCTTTGATGTATAAAACCACTCCTCTTTTCTTACATTGTGTCAAAGAAGTAAATATTTTCCCTTGCTTTGGCTGTATCAACAATTGTTCATATTGTTTTTTAATATGTACTTCTTGTAGGCAGATTATATCAAATTTTAATTTCTCTAGTTTATGGAAAGTTTTCCTTCTTTTAACAGCTGAGTTAAGTCCATTTATATTCATTGTAATCAATTTTTTCTCTTCCATGATTATACTTTATAAGTAGGTTTTGCAGCTCTAGTTGATCTTGGCTCTTGTTCTCTAGCTTCCACCTTTCCGCCTACTGCACCTTCTTCTTCTTCAATCGCTGCTTGACAGTTCTCTTGGAATTCAATTAATGACATTTCTTTTTCTGTCTTCTCCTCTTTCCCTCCGAAGTATTCTGTATAAAATAATTCAGCTTTCTCAATTGAATCAATTCTGTGTCTCTGTTCCTGCCATGTAAATGTCTGGTATCAACCATCTATAGTTCACCTCTTTTTTGAATAGTATTTTGGTCAAGAATCGATACTCTCTGCTCATCTCTCTCACTCTTCTGGGTATTTGTTTCAGAACCACAATCTCCTTATCTTTATATTTCAATGTTTTCTCTCTTGCCACCTGCAATATTTGCATTTTAATAGCTTTCTTTGTAAATCTAATGTGAACTTCTCTTGGTAAACTATTTCTCATTGCGTATCTTGTGAAAACTCAAAAGACCTCATCTATTCCTTCCATCATCTTCTCTTTAGTTATTTCCAGAGCTTCAGCCAAGATTTCTGTCATTATCTCTGCCAAGTTTTGTCCCTTTTCTTCCTCTATGTTTTGGAATCTAAGATAAAATTCTGATCTGTCCATCTCCCATCTCAGCATCCCACTTTGATCTTGTTCAACCACAGTTAATCTGCCATCAATATCTCCAATCTTCTTATCTCTTTGGTTATCTTCTTCAATTTTTTGGAATATCTCATCATACTTCATCATCATTTGTTGAATATTCTCCACCTTTTCATCAGTTTTCTCTGTTCTCTTTTCAATATTCTCTGTTCTTGCTTGTATGTTTTGAATTCCTTGCATTTATCATCTGCAGTGTCACCTTTTTTTGTTCTTTTTCTTGTTGTAACATTGTCTGTATTGAGTGTTTTTCTCCAGATGGTGAAGGGAAAGAAGTAGGAATTGAAGAACCAGTCACTGTTAGCTTCCTGCTCATTTCAAACAATTCAAAATCTTCAGGTTCTTCTAGATCTTAACTCGCTCGTGTAATGACCAATTGTAATTCCAAGTAAAAATAATGAAGTAAAAAGGAAGCAGAATAAAAGAAAATTTCTTCAGGTCCTTGTAGACCAATCAATTGGTTAAACAATGAGAAAAATCCAAAAAAGAGAAGAAAAAAACATAAACAGAAAATGGAAAGATTGTTAAGTATTGTGGGTGGCAAAAGGAATAAAAGAAATAAAGTTCTTCAGGTTCTTCAACACCTTAATCCAATTAAAAAGTCTCGAGAATAAAAAGGAAAAAAAAGAGCCACAAAAAAAAGCCAATATAGGAGGTGAATAAAGAGCTGGAAAGGGAGAGAAAAAGAGAGAGAAAAAGACTACTCCCTTAAAAAGAAAAAGAAAAAATTAATACTAAAATTTTCCCTTTAAAATAAGATACAAAAATAAAAAATAGTCTCCAAAAGCAAAGAGAACAAAAACAAATTCCAAAAGACCAAAGGTCCAAATAACTATCAAAAATAATAGACTAGTAAGGAGGGGGTTTGTTGAAGTGGAGAATAACCCAACGTAAAAAAAAAGAGAGAGAGAGAAGGAACACACTGCACCTATTTAGTTATTCAAGGATTTTTG
The DNA here is from genome assembly GCF_900518735.1 of Pseudonaja textilis. The sequence continues at coordinate 5,554,721 of NW_020769313.1, forward strand.
TTAAGTTCCAGACAATTTTATAACTCTCTTCTCTAGAGTCTTATCATCTTCTTTCTATAAGTTATAACTACAGCCCTATGCAGAATCCATCAACTCACACGTAAGAAACTCATTCCAGTTCATCGAGATCATAAAGAAACAAAACTTACAACCCAGCGACATACTAGTGAGCTTTGATGTCATATCCCTCTTCACCCAAGTGCCAATAAAAGAAGCCTTGACAGCTATCCAAAACAAATACAACCCCCCCAAGCACATCCTAGATCTGACCAACCACTGCCTATCCAATACATACTTCACCTACAACGGACAAAAATACAAACAAATAGAAGGAGCACCCATGGGATCACCCCTCTCACCTGTCATCGCTAACCTCTACATGGAACACTTTGAAACACAAGCTCTAGAAAAATATGATCACAAACCCAAACTCTGGCTCAGATACGTAGATGACACCTTCATAATCTGGCCACATGGGAAAGAAAAACTTCCTCACACACCTCAACAGCCTACACCCCAAAATACAATTCACCATGGAAACAGAAGCTAACAATCAACTTCCCTTCCTAGATGTCTTGGTATACAAAAAATCCAATGGCTCCCTAGGACACACCATCTACCAGAAGAAAACACATACAAACCGCTATCTACACGCACTCTCACACCACCACCCAGCACAAATCAATTCTGTAGCTGAGACACTCATCTCCAGGACAAAATGCTTAGCCGACGAACAACACCTAGAGACTGAACTACACACTCCCACTGACGTGCTGACAGCCAATGGATTCCAAAGAAAGAAGATTACCCACCTAATCCAAAAGGAAACCCCAACCAAAATCCAAGACAGAGAACAAGACAATGGCAAAGCCCTCCTCCCATATATAAAAGGCACTACAGACAAAATCAGCAAGATCCTCCAAAAACACAACATTAAGATAGCATTCTGCACAAACAGAAAGATATCCACCATCCTAAGAAACCCTAAGGACAAAATCGAGTTAGAAAACCAAGGAGTATACGAAATCCCTTGCACTGCCTGCCCACCACATACATTGGACAAACTAACAGAAGAATAAGTGCACGCATTGAAGAACATAAGAACTCAATCAAAAAAGAAGAACCGACCTCTTCCCTGGTCCAACACCTCAAAGCCACAGGACATGAGATTGACTTTAGCAATACCAGAACTATCGCCAAAACTGAACACTCCAGCAGCAGAATAATCAGAGAAGCCATAGAGATAGGAAAACGCCCACACAGTATGAATAAACGAGATGACACCTCCCGCCTACCAGCCATTTGGAAACCCGCCCTCAAGAACAGACGAGTACCTAACATGAAGAATGACACCAGACCCACCCATGAGAGCCACACAAGATGCCACCACCACACTTCCACGTAGAAAACAGACTCACACCCACACAGAAGATGAAACACGACTACGGACCAGAAGCCGCACTGCAGCTGCATCACTACCCACTTCAAACCCCTCCGAGCCATACATGAAGCAAACCGACACCCACCATGAAGATGCGGCATGACCACAAACTCGAAGCCAAACAGCAAGATCACAGCTCACCAACTCAAATCCCCCAGCGACTAAGACTAACCTGAGCACAACCAAGCCCCCACCTGAACAGAACACGCCTCCAGCCAATCAGAACACGGCCAACCCCCCAACCAATCAGAACACAGCCAAACCCCCTACCAATGAGAACACACCCCCACCCAATCAGAACACAGCCAAGCCCCCACCCAATCAAGTCACACCCCCACTAGCAGTTAAAAGGAAGAAGCAGCTGCAAGCTCGCATCACTCTGAGAAGCACAGAGCCGAAGACACAAGCCTGAAGATGATCAATGAAACTTCATCGAAACGTTGCCTAGATACTTCCAATCTTACACGGGAGAAAACCCGAATAACCAAAGATCCATATCTATCTATCTATCTATCTATCTATCTATCTATCTATCTATCTAT
>NW_020769313.1:5556713-5620724 GCF_900518735.1 Pseudonaja textilis
TATCTATCTATCTATCTATCTATCTATCTATCTATCTATCTATCTATCTATCTATCTGCAGCAGTCTGAGTCATCCAGAAATTAAAATTTGATCCAAAAGTCAGCTGTTGCAGGAAAGCTGGTGGACTTTGTTGGTCAGGTTGCAAAGGGGGACTGCATGACTCTGGGACTCTGAGATCGCCATAAGTGAGAGTCAGTTGCCAAGTGTCCAAATTTGGATCACCTGGCCATGGGGATGCTGCAATGGTCATTAAGTGTGAAAAACAGTCATAAGTCTCTTTTTCCAGTGCCGTTGTAACTTGAATGGTCGCTAAGTGAATCAGGCTTCCCCCAAATCTCCATTGCTAAGAGAGACAGCTGTTCAGTGAGCTTTCACCCACTTTACAACCGGTCTTGCCACCATTGTTAAGCGAGTAGTTGCAGCTGTTAAATGAGTCACTGTTGTGGTTAGCCGGCAGCAGGTGTGGATGGCTGAGGAGAGCGAGGACCCAGATGAGGGGCCAGGACCATTATGGAGTGGACTGCTACCTTCAGAGATTGTGGGGGCTGGCAGCAGCGATGAGGAGGTTCCCGAGGGGCCTGTGCCAAATGTGCATGCACGCAGGGTTGCTTGCAGGAAAGAGCAGCTGCAACAGCATGGGCAACTCAGGTGTAAGGCTGCAAGGTAATGGCCCCTCCTTCAAGAAGATAAAAGCCAGATGAGAATCCGACGTTCTTTGCAGGAAGCAAAGACTTTTTGAAACTCAGCCTCGTGGACATTACAGTATCTTAAGTTGGTATTTGAAGACTCTTGTATTGTACAATATCTCTAGGTAACCTTATCTCTTATTCTTGGCAGACTCAGTTTTGGCGAGGCTCATGGTTATCAAAGTAGTTTGCAGCAGCCTTTTAACCAGGGATTCGTAAGAATCATTAAAAGGTTTCTGTTCCCTTTGGTTCATGTTTGTTTTATTGGAAAAGGGTTTGGGTCAGAACAGTCACACAGTCACTAAGTGAATCTGGCTTCTCCAGATCTCTGTTGCTGAGAGACAGCTGTTCAGTGAGCTTGGACCTACTTTATGACCGGTCTTGCCACTGCTATTAAGTGGATCTTTGTTTAAGTCAGTCAGACAATGGTTAAGCGAAGCTGGCTCCCCCAGTGACTTTGCTTGCGACACGGTTGCAAAAGGGAGATCACATCATGTGTCCCCAGGATGCTGCAAACCGCCATAAATGCGAGTCAGATGCATTCAACTAAGTCACGTGACCATTGGGATACTGCAATGGTCATAGTGTAAAAAATGGTCAACTGTGGCATTGCAACTTCGAACAGTCACTATATGATACTGTCATAAGTTGAGGACTACCTGTTCTGTTTTCCAATTTGATAGCCAGCCTTGGCTGATGACGTATTATGGCGGTCTCAGTGTCACGGCAGAGTCCCCCTTTGCGACCTGACCAACAAAGTCCACCGGAAAGCCAGATTCACTTAACAACCACGTGACTCACTGAAGATCTGCAACTACTCATTTAACAACGGTGGCAAGACAGGTCATAAAGTGGGTAAAAGCTCACTGAACAGCTGTCTCTCTTAGCAATGAAGATTCAGGGAAGCCAGATTCACTTAGTAATGTGTGACTCACTTAAGAGCTGCAACTACTCTCTTAACAACAGTGGCAAGACCAGTCGTAAAGTGGGTGAAAGCTCTTGCTTAGCAACCAAAATGTTGGGCTCAATTGTTGTCGTAAGTCGAGGACTATCTGCCTTCCTCTTCATGGCAGCCTTGCCTAGTAAACTCTTTCCCTTTTCTGGGAATTTCTTCTCTGTGTTAGAGGCACCAAAATAACCAAGATGATATAAGATCTCCCGCTGGAGCTGGCGGTTGGACTAAGGTCCCTCCCAGCCCTGGATTGCTGTGCTGTTTCAAAGCATCCTCTGAAGCTGTGTCTAGTGCCAAGGTTTGTGGTTTCTTTCTTTCTTTCTTTCTTTCTTTCTTTCTTTCTTTCTTTCTTTCTTTTCTTTCTTTCCTTCCTTTTCTTTTCTTTCCCTTCCCTTCCCTTCCTTTCCTTTCTTATCTCTCCCTCCCCCTCTCTCTGTCTCTCTCTCCCTTCCTCCCTTGGATGAAGTTGGTGTAGTCACCCCCCTTCCCTTCCCTTCCCTTCCTTACTTACCCACCTCCTGTTCCTTCCCCTAAAAAGCATTTGGCCTTCCTAAAGCCATTCGGCTGCAGCCTCTTCCCCCCAACCCCCACCATCAAGATGACGCCGTGGCTTATGGCTGCCGGCATTGGGTGCTAGCCAATTGATTGGCAGCTTAACTGTCCCTGGCAGCGAAAACCCCAGGACAAACCCTGTTTCGGCGAAACGGCCGCACAGAAGCGCGTGGAACGGAGCGGAGGGGCCGTGTGGGACAGATGTGGTGGGGTGTCAGCCAAGGAGCAAACTCAGAGGAAGAACACTGGGGGAGAAAGAGGCGTGGCCAAGGGTAGGAAGACAAAAAGTTCCATTCCAGGCAGTATGCATTTCCCCAGATTTTCCTTAACGCTTCCCTCCTTAATTTACTGTCTTAACTCTTAACACTTTGCCTTTCCTTCATAATTGAACGGGGGAAAAAAAGTAGCCTCATGAAGGACAATCTGGATTGGAGGAAGTGTTTTCTCAATAATATTAGGGGTCAGGCCCGACGTCATCCGGGGGCGGGCCGGCTGTGGACGTTGCTTTGAAGCCCTGTGAGCCGGTCGGGTGTGCCAGGATAACGGGCTGGGCGCATCGGGTGTATAAAGGTGGTAGGACGGGATAAGGGATTAGCCCTGACTTTAATCTCTGTTAGTTTGCATTGTCCAGCAGCTGGTGAGTTAAGTGCCGGCACACTCCGGAGGAAGAGAAACGGCTTCCATCATATTATGTAATGTAGCCCCCGCTGATGTTCCTTGATGCAGAAAGGCACAGAACTTGGAGCTTTCTCAACATCTAAGGGCGATTGCTGGTGGCTGCAAGGAGCAGTGTGATAAAAATTGAGCATAGCTGGATCATATATGTGAGCAGGAAGTTTTCTGGGGGTTTATGAGAAACATTAGGATTTATTTTGTTGCTTCAATTATGTTAACTCTATGGTGTCTGCTATGGTTTTCATGATTCTTACCTCAAAGTGTGGAAAAATTATACCAACCACGTTAGGTCATACAACAGTGTTGTGTCAGAACATTTGGCAACATGACTACCTTTATGAAATAACCCAGGAGCAACACACTAGACAACCGGTCCCTGCTGTTTGCACTTGCTGGAAGAGGAGAAAGACTTGCTGTTCCCACTGGGAAATTAAGAGTCTGTCTTTCTTTCTTTTTTTAAATAATTTTTTTATTAGACAAACACAAAAACAAATCAGAAAAGAACATTAAAAACAATAACAATCTTCCTAACCCACATAGTTGTCTTACATTGCTAAGTCACATATAAAAATAGTGCATATTTACATTCTATATAAATAATGTATATATATAATGTAATCATTTCTTGTTATCTTGATCCATTCTCTTAACCATAAAACTTATCTCATACTTTGTAATAATCTGATTCCTCCTTATTTTTTAATTCTTTTGTCAATTTATCCATTTCTGCTCACATCCAGATTTTCCTAATTATTTCTATCTCACTTGGAGTTTCTTTATATTTCCACTGTTGTGCATAAGCCAATCTTGCAGCTGTGGTTATATGAATTATTAAATATATAATATCCTTGTTGTATTTTCCCATATTAATTCCTAACAAGAACAAATCATGTCTATATTCTATTTTAATCATACATATCTCTTCTAGCCATTTCTGAATTTTCTGCCAGAACTTTTGGGCTTCTTTGCAATTCCAACATAAATGATAATATGTTCCATTTTCCTTATTACACTTCCAACATACAGGGGAAAGATTTGGATGCATTTTTGCCAATTTTGATGGTGGCATATGCCATCGATGAAACACTTTGTATAAATTTTCTTTAAATGGTGTGGCCAAAGTCATTTTTTTCGTTTTGTTCCCATAAAATTCGCCAATCATCTAAATTTATACTATATCTGAAATTCTTCATCCATGCTACCATCGTTTCCTTTACTTTTTCTTCCTCTAATTTGCATTCCAATAGAATGTTATAAATTTTTTTTATCAATTTCTTACCAGTTTCCAACCGTACTTCATCTAATTTTGTTTTACACCTGCTAATTCCCTACTCTTTTGTATCTTTCCAATGTCTCGACTGGAGTTGCAAATAAGCCCACCATTCTATATCTATTCCCTGCTCCTTCAAATCTTATCTCGATCGTAATTCCCATCTATCATTTAATATATCCTCATAGGTAATAATTTTCACTTGTTGGAGTAGGTGTGGGTGCATCAAAGCTTCCAATGTATATAGGTTACGCCCCGCTCCGGGGCCATGGAGAATATTAATATTAGAGGGGTTATAATTTCCTGGCAGGATGGCACGCCTTTCTGTGGTAGGACAAACCAATAGACCATACTTACTTTCAAAGACACAAAATTAGGCAGCCATGCATGGAATAAAACCAAAAGACAAATTAATGTAGAAACACCTATATGTGTTCCCCCATTCACTAATATTCTAGCTTCTTGTTTATTATATATTGCCGATATAACGTTTAGAAATTTTTGTCCAAAATCCATGTATTTAATTTGCTGCAAAATGAAATTCCATTTTATGTTATCAAATGCCTTTTTAACATCCAGAAACAGTAGTGCCACCTGGTCACAGTTATGTTCTTCATAATATTCTATAACATCTAAAATGGTCCTTATATTACTTTTAAGATGTTTATGTGGAAAAATCCATTCTGGTCCATATGGATAAATTCATTTAGAAAATTTTTAAGTCTTTCCGCTATTATGTGACAAAAATTTTATAATCCACATTTAAAAGGGAAATTGGTCTACAATTTCTGATATTTGTTTGTTCATTTCCTTCCTTAGGGATAACTGTTATCGTAGCCTCATTCCAGGATTGTGGGATTTTTGCCTCATCTAAGACTTCATTAAATATTTTGAGCATTTTAATACTTAATATATCTTCTTGAGTATTGTAAATTTCCTCTGGAAGCCCATCTGGTCCCAGTGCCTTATCATTTTTTTTTTGTTTATTTATCACCCAAATTACTTCTTCTAGTCCTGTTTTCCCATTCAACGTATTTTTTTCCTCTTCCAAACTTTTTGTAATTTTGTAAGTTCTGCTTTGTTTAAGCAATGTATCATTTTTTCCTCTAATAAATACTCTTCTTCCTATATAACTTCTCATAATACTTTTGAATTATCTCTCTTTTATCTTCTTCTTTATAACAGATCTCCCCTTGCTCATTTCTTAATTTAATAATCCATCTCTTTTCTCTTTGTTTTTTTTTTTTCAATTTATAGGCCAGCCATTGTCCTAGTTTATTCACGTTCTCAAATAAATATTGCTTTGTCATTTTCAATTGTTGGGCTAGTTCTTCCTTCTTTAATAAGTTTATTTTATGTTTTGTTAAGTCCATTTGTGATTTTGTTTTTTTATGGGGTTAATCTTGTAACTTCCTCTCCAAGTCCATATATTCTTATTCTAGTATTTTTGTTGTTTTTTCTCTTTTTTTCCATGTATTTTATTGCCACCCCTCTCATAAATGCTTTTACCGTATCTCAATTGTTTTGTGGAGATGTGTCCTCTTCTTTATTCTCTTCGAAAAAAAATCCAATTCTCTCTCCAATTTGAACCTAAAAACTTTCTCTTTTAAAACTGACCTTTGGAGTGTCCATCTTCAAATTTTCCTTTGCCCCATCCAACTAAGTCTAATTGTGCTATGATTTACCCATAAATTTGTCTTCGATGTTAATATCTATTAATTTTGAAATGAGGTTTTTAGTCATCCATGCCATATGCAATCTCAACCAGGACTGATGTGGAAATTAAGATTCTTTCCATGTGCAATCTAGAAGGTGCAGTTCTGAGGCTTCTTACAGGGCAGGAAAGAAAAGCAGTGATGGGTTAGCAGTGCATGTGAAGATTGAACAATCCCTGTAGAGAATAATACTGACACATGAACCTGCTAGATGGTTCTTTCATTATGGGAGCCCTGCAAGAAAAAAGAACGAATGCTAAATAGTCCAGAATAGATGGCAGGAGAAGTGGTAGAAAGAGAAATTTCTATTTGTTAGATCAATTTATACAGCCGTCTTATCTTATACTCTGGAAAATGAATATAGAATGAAAAAAAAAAACAAGCAACAAATGAAAAACAGTCACAATCATAGTGCAGTCATAAAATCCTGCCACTTGAGGACACTCTCACCCAACTCATTTAAGACAGTCACATGTATCCAATCTGCAGGCTACATAGTTGAGGAATGAGAACTGGGTTTGCTGTTTTTTCGTGGCACATTGTTGTCTTCCAGATTGACCACACAGGCAGATGCTGTGGATAGAAGAGAGAATGGGCAGCCTGCTGCCAGTCAACCTCCGCCCCCCAAATTAGCTGTGAGTCTCCAGCTCCTCTGCTTGCCTTCTGCCTCGCCAGATGTTCTGTGTCCTCTTATGTCTGACTTTGGGGAGGAGGGAGAGGCGCTTAGAATTCTTTATTGGCCAAGTGTGATTGGACACACAAGGAATTTGTCTTGGTACAAATGCTCTCCGTGTACATAAAAGAAAAGATACATTCGTCAAGAATGATAAGATACAACACTTAATAATAGTCATAGGGTACAATAAGCAATCAAATCATACTAGAAAACAGTCTATAAATCATAGGATTGCAAGCGACAAAGTTAAAGTCGCACAGTCACAAGTGGGAGGGGAGGGTGATAAGGAGTGATGAAAAGATTAATAGTAATAGTAGTGCAGATTTCGTTGGACAGTGTTGAGGGGATTATTTGTTTAGCAGAGTGATGGCGTTCGGGAAAAAACTGTTCTTGTATCTAGTTATTCTGGTGTGCAGTGCTCTATGGTGTCATTTTGAGGGAAGGAGTTGAAACAGTTTATGTCCAGGATGTGAGGGGTCTGTAAATATTTTCACAGCCATCTTTTTGATTTGTGCAGTATACAGGTCCTCAATTGAAGGCAAGTTGGTAGTAAATGCTTTTTTCTGCAGTTATTCTGTAATTATTCTCTGAAGTCTGTGTCTGTCCTGTTGGGTTGCAGAACCAAATCAGACAGTTATAGAGATGCAAATGACAGACTCAGTAATTCCTCTGTAGAACTCAGAGGTGGTATTCAGCAGGTTCTGACCAGTTCTGGAGAACCAGTAGCGAAAATTTTGAGTAGTTTGGAGAACCGGCAAATACCACCTCTGGCTGGAGATTTTACATTATCCTTCCCCTGCCACGCCCACCAAGCCATGCCCACAGAACCGGTAGTAAAAAAAATTGAATTCCACCACTGGTAGAACTGTATCAGCAGATCCTTGGGCAGTTTGAGCTTTCTGAGTTGGCGCAGAAAGAACATTCTTTGTTGTGCTTTTTTGATGACGTTTTTGATGTTAGGTGTCCATTTTAGGTCTTGTGATATGATAGAACCTAGAAACTTGAAGGTCTCTACTGTTGATACTGTGTGGTCTATTATTGTAAGAGGTGGTAGTATGGGAAGGTTTCTTCGAAAGTCTACCACCATTTCTACGGTTTTGAGTGTGTTCAGTTCCAGATTGTTCCGATTACACCACAAGGCAACTTGTACAACCTCTTGACTGTATGCGGATTCGTCGTCTTCTTGAATAAGACCAATCACTGTTGTATCATCTGCAAACTTCAGTATTTTAACAGATGAATCATTTGAGATGCAGTCATTGGTATATAGGGAGAAGTAGAGAAAACACACAGCCTTGGGGGGACCCTGTGCTAATTGTACAGGTATCAGATGTGATTCTGCCTAGCTTCGCTGGCTGCTTCCTGTCTGTTAGGAAGCTTATGATCCACTTACAAGTGTGTTCAGTTACTGCTAGCTGGTTTACTTTAGTTAGAAGAATTTCTGGAATGATGGTATTGAATGCTGAACTGAAGTCTACAAAGAGGACCCATGCGTAGGTATTTGGATATTCAAGGTGTTGTAGGATGTAGTGCAGAGCCATTTTAACAGCATCATCTATCGGTCTATTTGCTCGGTATGCAAACTGCATGGGATCTAACAGCGGATCCGTGATGGTTTTCAGGTGGGACAGCACAAGCCTTTCAAAGGTTTTCATAACTCTTTATATTAGAGCAACTGGTCTGTAGTCATTCTACAGATTACCTTTCAGGTTCCCCCCTAGTTGGCTACACACAGGCAGCATCAAAGGAGGATAGGCAGGAAACAGACTTTGTTACTGGCCCTGCCTGAAATGATAGACCCGCAAACCTCAGTTTTTGCTCCCTTCTCAGTGCTGTTTGTTCACTTCCGGGCCTTTGTCTCTCAGCTGGACAGTGAAAGTTGACTGGTCAGTGCCCTCCCCCCCTTTCTCTCTTGCTTTGTGGCTCTAACACATGGCATGTGCTCTAAGTGCTGCAGAAAGAGCTGAGCCCATCATTTCCCAGTGCAAAGTGGTTTTAAGTGGAATGAGAACATGGATTCATTAGAGGCTTTATGGTTTGCCCCTTCCCTGTGCCCCCAATGCCTGAATTGTCCAGAAGAAAAACTGGGAGTGTGAAGGGTTGCAGTCATGCCATGGAGAGTATTACGTACGCCCTCTAAGGTGGCTGCCAAAAGCTTAGAAAAAAAAATCTTCCAAATAACAGCTTTGTTTTATATAACTTGAAATGGATTGGTTGTCGTTTAGGGAAAATAGAGAGGAGATTACGGTAACTGTGATCATTTCCATCATCATCCATTTTTTGATAGTATTTGTTTCGTAAAATGCTTTCAAATCTTCCATGCTACAGAGGTTCTGTACTTGCCAGTTTCCCAGTTGTAAAAGCAAAGGCAATAGAAGGAAAGTCCAAGCATCAGCCCCACAGCTTCCAGCTGGGAACACGGAGAGAGATCTGACATCTGTGTAGATACAGCTGCAGGGCAAGGCTGGCTTCTGCTAGTGGACATTGGGTGCAGATCATTGGTGTCCCCCTCCTGCAGGGAGCTCTGTTCTAAGTGGCACTTTGTCTATGTAGAGATGTGTATAAACACCCTGTACATATTTGTGTAAAAAAGGATGAAAAAAAAAGAGGAACTTATCATATTTCCATATGTCTGTGTCTGTGTGTATATATACAGAGGCTACCTAAAAGTGGGTTGGAGGGAAAACACAAGATTGACCACTGTTTGAAAAGCAGCAGGTAACAAACAACAAGGTTAGGTTGTACGGGGATTGTTTATTTTATTTATATGTCACCCATCTCACTGTGGAAAGTGACCCTGGACAGCATTTAATTTAATGAGGGAGAAGCACTTTTATGTCAGCAGGACACTGGGAATTACATTTCCCTCCCTACTGTCACCATAATCCTGATTCAAGATTGAGAAGAAAAATCTCACTATGAGGTGGATTAACCATCATCAAGCTCTCTAGTGCTATGCGGAACATTTCTTGAATGGTTTTTTGCAAACATTTTCATTCAATTGGAGAGAGGAGAAATGGCTAGCAGTGCATTTCCTAGAAAAAAAGAATGCCAGTATCATTCCCATAAATGAAATGCACTGAAGCTAAATCACATTTTTTTTTTTGCCTTTCTAGACCAGTGGTCACCAACTGGTGGTCTGTGGCCCACTGGTGGTCCACGAGGAAATTTTGGTTGTCTGCAGAGAAATATCACCCCCAAAGTACCCCCCTGGAACAATTAATCCAGGCTGCGCAGGAACACAAGGCTGCGCTGCCCACATGGCCCATGGGAACCCTTCCCACCCACTCACTCCTTACCCGGCAAACTTGCCTGCTAAATTGCTGTTTTTCCTTTTTCCAACCATCATCTGTTCTGCTGTGCCGGGAGAATTAGATTAGCTAGAAAGCAGGAAACTGTTGGATTTCTTGCTTTTTAGCTAATCTTTAGATCTTTGGCTCTGTGTTTAAGCAGAGCCGAACCTTCCTTAGGACTAAGCTTCTATTATTCAGTGCAGGTAACCGATGACAGAAGGATAGATCTCTGAATGAATCTGTGATTCTGTGAGCAACTCAATCTGCATGCCTGTTTTTTTCTGATTTTCGGTAAAAGTTGCTCTTTTTTTATAAAAAATTCAATATTTATAATATCTACATACAACCCATGTCCAGCCAGTCACATGACCAAGCCACACCCACAAATTAGTCCACACCCACAGAACCAGTTGTTAAGAAATTTGAATCCCACCCCTGCCTCTGTGTGGTTGTGTATGTGTGAGAGAGAGGGAGGGAGGGAGAGAGGTTAGATCAGATCTCTCTCTCTCTCTCTCACCAATGTCAGGAAGCCACTGTCAGTCAAAATTGATATTATGGTGCCCCGGGATTTAAAATTATGAGTTTTGTGGTCCCTGAGGTCCAAAAGGTTAGTGACCCTTGCTCTAGACAATACATCCTGAGATATCTTTTCTTCAATTTAAAATACAAAGGGGGAAAGGGGGAGGGGGAATCCTTGACAAAAAAAAATGCCTTTTTCATAGCGTGAGGGAGTGATGGGCATGGAAAAAAAACTATTTGCTAATACAAAGTAAATACAGAATATGTTTTTCCAAGCATGGCTTTGAGGTTCTGTCTGCTTCCTCCAAAATTCTCAGCATCAGTGATGTATTGGGAGGGGGGAAAAGGCATCCATCTAAAGTCCATATCCCCAGACATTTGCCCTTCCTACAGCAACTGAAAGCTAATGTAGATTTCTGATTACTTGGCAACTATGTAAATCCAAGCTTGGGACAAAACCAACCCAGGCAAAATAGACTCTCTTGACTTGAAAGTATGGTTAAGGGAGCCAAATCTTTTATGGCCTAAAAGGCTCTGGATATCTGCCAGCTACTGTATGAACACAACACTCTTTTACTCCTATCTGTTGCTTCCTAATCTCGCTGCCAACTGGATCTGAATGAGATGGCAGTGAAATGAATTCATCTTCACTGGAAGCAAAAACACCGAAAAAAGAGGTTCTCGGGATGAAAAGACAGCTGCACTGCATAGGTGGGAGAATGTACGTAGCTTTATTCTAAAGTAAACGCAAAACAAGATTAAGGAGCAAAAAATAACTCAGGCTTGCAACTAGAGACAACTACTAATTTCAACGTTCCCATATAAACTCAGATGCAAAGAAAGGGTTTTTTAAAAATTTCATTCTTTACAACAAGACAGGCACTGGAGATTCACTCCCTCATTTTGTCCCCAAGTCCCAATATTTTTTTCTCCATGTATTCTGACTTGCAGAGAGGCCATCAAGGAGAGCTGCCTCCATCTTTTGTTGCTGAAGCCCTGGTGAGAACCAAGGCTGAAGCAAATGATATCTGAATATTATAGCATTTAAGGCATTCTCACCTCTTTTCACAATCCTTATGCTATCGTGAGTACCAATAAATGAATTCATTTGTTAGAGTCTTCAAGCCCTGTATATGTTCATGCAATTCAATTGTGTTATTAGCCTTTGTTTTATTTATCTTAATCATTGAGTAGAAGGATCATCATGCTGAAATCCAGTATTTTGCAGCCTTCCTCTGAATAATAACCCCACCAATTGCCTCCATAGTACAGTCCTATACATCTCCTGATTATCTACTGAGGAATCAATTCAGTTAAACTCACCTGCAGATAAATCACTATAGGAAATAAACTTTAAAACTAATCAGCCTGGATCCAGGAGTAAGTTAATAGTTAATAAGAGAATTACAGGCTATATATTCCCATTGTAACTTTTAAAAAAAAATTTAACAATGAGATTTTCAGTTCTAGGGATTCTGGAGAATTGAATAAATTATCTGTTAAATATGATCATAGACATCAATTTAGATGACTTTTGAACAAATACATGGAACATTAGGCTTTCACTAGCTGCTAGTTGATGACTCTTCATGTGCTGGTTAGACAGCATATTTAGTTTGGGAATGGGAGCTGTCCCCTTAAGGGAATGCCTCATGGGAAATGTAGTTAATGCCTCATGGGAGGTATAGTTCATGTCGTGGTCACATCTGTAATCCTGATTGGTCACTTAGTTGACTTCTGGTTGGGTTGGGGGGAGTTTTGGTCATACCTACCTGGACCCCAGCAACATACGGGAGTCTTCCTTTGCTGTATTGTTATGGGATGAAGATAACTATTTTTTCACACTATGAAGACAACAATGCAAAGATTGGACATTAGATGAATCTCAGCATAACTGTGAGTTATACCTTGAGGATGCCTGATATAATCCATATAAAGTAATTTTGTAGGGAAGCCGTTGTAGTGTTGAACTGCCTGTCTCTATTCAGCCAGAAAAATTCAGCCAGAAAATTAGAGACTTGATACTTCACGTAAGCATTGGAAGAAATGTCCATCTGGGTTCAATTCCAAGTGGGGAGAAAGACTGGAACCATGGAGACTGCTTGCGTTCTGTATTCTGTACAGTGGTAGATTTGTCTTCTGTACAGATGCAGATAAACTCCACAAAATATCCATAACAAAGTACTTTTATTGGTTCATTAGGTATCCTCATAGCTCACATTTGTGATGAAGTTTTTCTTTAATGACCAATCCTTTGCATATCTGTCTTGTAGGTAAAAAGATGATTATCTTCTATCCTTTTTCTCTCATCTCGTGGCGATAGAGTCCGTGAGTTCAGCCAAGAATAAGGAAAACTACCCATCGAGGGTCAATTTAGTGACCAATCAGGATTACAGATGTGGTCACGTGACATGGACTACATTTCCCAGGATACCTTTCTGACAAATGGCAGTCCAATCTCTTCTTGAAAGTCTCAAGTGATGGCGCTCCCACAACTTCTGAGGGCAAGCTGTTCCATTGGTTGACTGTTCTCACTGTCAGAAAGTTTCTCCTTATTTCCAGGTTAAATCTCTCCTTGTTCAATTTCCATCCATTATTCCTTGTCTGGCCTACAGGCGCTTTAGAAAATAGCTTGAATCCCTTCCTCCTTTAGTAGACTCCCATGCAAGTATTAACCTGATCAAATGCTGCTTAGCATTTTTCGAGATCGATCAGAATTAGCTTAGTGCTGCCAGCAAGATAGGTTAGTGTCAAGCTGTATATTTTAAATACCACATATAGAGAGAATAGAGGGAGACAGCAGTTGCCCTGTATTCATGGTGATGAGCTTGCTACCTTCATATGATTAGCCCATAGGGGAACACAAAACATTAGCTAGAATTAGAGGTACCAGATTCGAGCTGCCAACTCATGGTGAAAATAGTTAAGTTTTCTCCACCTCTTTGCTGCCATCCAACGGCCATCAGGATATCCAGGGGCGTGCATAAGCGCACCAACGTGCCTACTGTCCCTGTCCTATTGTTTCTTTTTCTTATGTGTATCCATTTCATGTATTCATAACCATGTTTATACTTATACCTATTATCTTGTAAGCAATTGACAAATAAAATAAATAAAAAAATTTAGCCCAAACTTAATACCCCTAATTTAGATGGGACATTACCTGCTCTTATATATTTTTAGCAGAAAATGCTTCTGGAGATTATTCAGGAAGTTGAGCAACAGTTTAGAGCTATATTAAATACAAATGGGTCACAATATGAGCTTGTTTGCCTGCACAGCCCTTGCAGATGCTTATGCTGGCCTGGAGTGGATATTTTTCTGATATGCGTTTCCAAGGTTCGAATTTAGATTACATCCCAACTACATAAAATCTGTCCTTTTCAGCGTATCTTGAGTTGATGCTGCAATTTTGGGTAACCAGAGGCTCGTTCATGCCAACAGAGGGAGCACGAGAGTTACAAGCTGGTGTGGTTGAGCGTTGTTACACCCACGGCCGAGATTTCGAGCCCGTTTGTTCTTTATTGGCCGAATCAGAACTTGATGAGTGGCTCAAAGGAGGCTTCGCTCTTCTTCAATTGCCGTCTGAGGCTACACTAAGGAGGCGGGAAACTTTTTAAGTGAAAAGCTGGGATTTGCCTGAAACTGAAGATTCCGTCACCCCTTGGAATGCAGCGAAGTTCTGAAAGAGTGACAGAGAAAAGGCACTTCGCGCTATGACTTACTGTTTGAAGTATCTCAGAGGCGAAGAAACAAAGGCACAAAAATCCGGAATCAGATTTGTTTATTTAAATAAAAAAAAAAAAAATCTGGTTCCGTAGCTCTATGGCTTTCCCCGCTCCGTTGCCCTCCCTGGTTTCTCTGGGTGTGGCAGCGGCCCGCCGCGCTGCCGCAGTCAACATAGCTGAAGCGTGACTCAAAGCGGGGCCGAGATTCCCGAGAAGGCCTCAGGGTTGCTCCGTCGCAGAGGAGACTCTTAAAGGCGCCGGAAATTGCCTCTCATTCGGGGTTGCGCTTGGATGGATGGATGGATGGATGGCCCCGGCCCCCGTCGCCTTCTCCTTGGACTCGCGAGGGACTGCTGGCCGTCCGGGAAATGCGGAGGCGCGTATCTCGTGTGCACGAACTCTTTGCTTAGTTTAAATCCACTCGAGCCGGTTTAATAGCTTTCCCAGACTCTGCGACACGAACCACCGTCAACCTAACAGCTGAATAGTTAGTTATTAATGCTTAAGTATGGGGTGCTAATGAGTTAATTACCACAACTCATTATGTCATTATTATTCCACTGTTCTTTTAATAAACACCGAATATTCTCCGCTCCCCCCAACCCAGCAAAAAACGAACACCCAAATATTCTGTGATGGAATTCATATAACATAGCTGGAGACAGTAAGTTGCTCAGCCCAATGTTCTGTATGTACATGGGACACTTAAAGAAACAAAATGAGAGATGCAAAGAGCTACAACAATGGCAGTAAAAAAAGACTAATTGTTACACCATGAAAAAATAACTTCATACATTGGGGATGACTGAAATAAACGTAAAAAGAAAGAAAAAATGGGAAAAACTAGTTAAAGAAAAAGATTTATATACTAGCCATGTACTACCAATATAGAATTTATTTTCACATATCCTTAAGCTTATTGAATCTACTGTAGATCATACTGAAAAATATTGCTTCATCTTTATATGTTAGGATGTATTTTCAAAAGCAGGTAATAGGATTCATGAGGTATCTTCTTTCAGTTCACACAAGATTATTTTCTTTATTAAGGGTCCAAAGATCTAAATGCCAGATTATGTGGTTACAAAGCCTTTTCTCCAATTTCACATGAAACAATGGAATTGTGATGTTTCTGAATCCTTTGCTCATTCGCAGAGGATTCATTGTCCTCAGTTACTTGTATGTAAGCCAAATATTGTCAGTGAACTTTATTTTCAAAGGAAACCATATTTTTAGATGTCCACTGTCGCTGTTAAAAGTATTTTGGCCCCAACAATGGAGGTTTTTAAGAAGAGATTGGACAACCATTTGTCTGAAAGGTTCAAGCAACAGGGTTTCCTACTTGAGCAGAGCATTCAAGGTCCCTTCCAACTCTGTTAAGAAACAATATCTTCATGCAGCACATTCACATGTGCAGTAATGATTTTTTGTTGATCCAGAGTTAAGGACTAACATAAAATCCAGTTGGGCAGATCTGCAACCTCCCACCCTTCAGCCAGCCAAGTCTCAGGGATACATGCCAAGTCATCCATAATGAAATCATGAAGAAGACTAATGCATGTACTTCTATAGTTTTTCTATATTCATACAGCAAACAACATATATGGCTGGTGTTTTGTGATACTACCAGGGGTTCTAGCTTCATTAAAAGCAGTAGGATTTTGAAGCAAATAGATCTGAAAATAAGTGGCTGCCATGTCTGGTTTTCTAATTTTGCAATTTATGCACTGCATATATTTTAAGGACTTAAGCTTTGGGTGAGCTTAAACAAATAGGGAGGTAGAGTTTCCAGTCCAACCTCCCTCAACTACATTCCTCTGGGTTTATTTTCCTAAGCATGTAACTAAGCAGCTCTTGTCATCACCCTTGGATATGTAAAATGAACGTCCACAGACAAACCATCTCTGCAGCACCAGCTTCCATTTCTGATAAAGCAGACTTCCTTTAGATTTTTTTTTCAATCCAGTGAAGATACACATATGGACATTTGGTACATACCACAGCAATAACACACAATTTGCAAATTCTCATGAGGTGAAAACAATAGAAAAGCAAGGGGATAAGCGTAGTCATCCCAAAAGCAAGATAAAAGGTAAAGTCTCATTTAAATCAAGCTAACCTGCTGACTTTATGGACATGTCTATCAGGTTTCTTGCCCTTAGTACAGAAGCAGATGTACCACTTCTACATTCTTCTAGATTTCTTTTTCACTGCCCAATCTATGGCACAGCCCTAGCATTCATTATCTCCCATGCAAATACTTGTTTGCTTGTTATCCTTTGACTAGTTTCAGTCCAGAGAAAATCAGTCAACTGTTGCATTTGCTTATATTAATAAGCAGGAACCAGGGATGTAAGTAAAATTTCCTTTCCAATAAGAGCCAAAATTAGAATAGAAAACTTGAGATTCTGCCCAGAGTCACATTGGATCATATACTTTGTATACCTGGAGCGGTATCCTATATAGAAAGAAACTGATCTATATCAAGTTTCCTTTGGGTCAAGAGTCCTTGACCCAAACTGGAAAACTGGAGTATAAAATGAAGTTGCAGAAATGACGAAGCTGAACAGTTTGGTCAAGGAAAACATGGCAAATACTATTTTTTGGAAAGACTGGAAACTTTATATAGACATTTTGTTGAAAGAAGAAAAGATTGAATAGATGGTTTTCAGGTTTGGGCATTAAAAAGGGTTAAAGAGGATCAGGAGAAAATATAAGATGATAGCTATTTGATAGAAAGGCAGAAGGCATAACTATGTTTTCTTTTTCTCAACATTTATCCCCTATTTTCTTTTTTTTTATTTTGTATACTTTTACTGTATCAAAAAGGTCCAATTAAAGATATACCATCTTCTCAGTTTCAAAGTTGCTTCTGCGCAAAGTATTGAACCACTGCATGAATGAAAGACTTTTGAACAGTATTCATATTACACCATTGATCCACCCAAAGGAAAATGCTTCTTTTCCCGGAACGTCTGTGCAAGCAAACAACAAAACATTTGGCTAGAGGGGAGTTGGCTGTCTATTTGTCCTCCTTTGAATGAAAGTGCTACTAGACCTGCCTGTGAGGAATATATTGGACTGGACGCAGTTCCACCCTGTTGCCATGAATCAGAGTTGGCAATGTACAACCCAGCCCTCTTCTTTCGTGATTCCAGAAGCCCTTCCCACCACTATCGTTAATGGTCAGCAAGATGAATGCTCACTGTTCTGAAGCAGAAAACACACCTGTCCTAGTGCAAGTGCTAAAGCAGGCTTGCTATACTTAAAAGAAAGAAAGACAAGGATTTTCCCTCGGTGGTGGGGGGGATTGGGGCGGGGGAATAAAATCCAAACTTTGCCCATTGTCCATCCACGTACAAATCTTTACCGATCTCACCTAAACCCTTCGGCCACGTTAGAAGCATTAAGGACTCCAATCCTTGGAGACCAAAAAAAATAGGTCTCCCTCAAAGAGAAACTCCGGTGAGTTGGGCAGAAATGCAGAAACCCTTATTCCTTGAGGAGTAAGCCTGTGACTTAAAAATATATCTGGAAAAAATCAACGCGGATCGATTGGCAAATTTGCAGCATCGTCTCATCCTTCCCCCTTCTATCACCTAGAACGAATGTGGGCCAAGATCAATCGGTAGGTGCCGAGGAACAGGGGTTGGACTAGATGGCCTCCAAGATCCCTTTCAGCCCTAGATTGCTGTGCTGTGCTGTTATTTATGGGTTGTGTGGCAAAAGAAGGAAGAGCAGCGGCATCTCGTCTCTTACTGTCCGACACCAGTTTCTGCAGCAGAGAAGCGCCTGCACTCAGCTTGAACTCTCCCAGCCCGGCACAGCGGCGGCGCCTTTAAATCCCCGCCCCCCGCCCAAACTCCAGAGGACCCGCCCGCACATTCAGTCAGCAAAACCCCACCTTCGTAGCCCGGAACTTGGAAGGGCAGCTGCTGCGTTTAAATTCGGAGCCGATGTGCTGGGCATAGGGAGAGGTTCCGAGAAGCAGAATTGTGGCCTTGCGGAAGCCGGCGGTAAGTAGATTCCAGCGAGCGGCTCTTCTACGCAATCCGATTAAGGGTTTGGTTTCATTTGGAGCCCTGGAATGGGTGGGATTGGGACGCAGTTAGAGATTCCAGCTCTTTCTTTCTTTCTTTCTTTTTTTGCTGCAAGGCCTTGAGACACCAGCTGTGCCAAGCGCCCTTCCCTGATTGAGCGGAAAAAAGCTTCCGCTTTTCTCCAGGACTGGCCGCAGAACAATCTTGGTAGCCTCCATGGGGGCAGCTGGCCAGAGTTGGTCACCCCGTGGATCGTCACCCGACAGTCTCATCGCCGGGTGACCGAGATAGCGGGCGCGCCTTCCGCCCTAAATTAAGGCTGGTTCTGTACAATGAACTGAGTAATGAGCTTCAATCGGTCCTTGCGTGAAAGGTGCGCTCGCGGTGTTTCATGTAGGTGTGGCGAAGATCTTTTCACCGGGATTACCATCTGTGACTCTTAGTCTGTGTAGCTGGAAGCTGATTTGAGTGGCTGCCAAATTAGCGAGTAACGCTCCTGGAAGGCCTAACCAGGAATAAGCAGGAGTTTAGTTGCCTTGAGTTTTCCAAGGTGGAAAGCTTTTCTTAAAAGTTGTATCAGTCCCAACCAACAATATCCCTAATATGACATTTGTTTCAGAATCAGCCAGCTCAGTTTAGCTCTGCGGCAGTGTCTCCTTGCCTGCTCTTCCCTCTGCAGTGATTGTGTGATGACTTGGGTTGGCAGTGCAAAAACAAAAACCAGGCGCCAGCTTGGGACCTGTACCTGATTGTAGATTATGATGTTTTGGATTCTTTTGAAAGATCTCAGAGGGAAACATCTTTTCATGCTACTCCTCAAAATCCTCCTCTTCTTGTACTGATGGTTTGAGGTTGCCATTTCCAAGTTGGCTTCTTCTGTATATGCTGAGCCTGCAACACCAAATTTTTGGCCACTATGGTGCAAGCCTAGCTCATCCAGAGGATGCCAGTGGGGGGAGGGGGAATGCTTTTGCATATAAGCCTGTTTGATTTGTTTTCTTAATTTTCTTGATTTATTGGGACACTTTTCCCCCTGCACTCATTGTGTGGATACAGTAGAATTCTTGTGCATAAAGTAGTCTTATTACTGTCAACATATATAACATCAAAGTTCCTTTTCCCCCAGGTCTTTTTCCATTAAAACCAAAAGAAAAGTCTTTGATTTTCTCTTTATATTCTCTTTAAGCATTGTCTGTATTAAGATATGAATCCCACTCCAATATTTATTTGCTTTATAAAACATCCACCATAAATGATAAAAAGTCCCTTCTTTACATTTACATTTCCAACATTCATTTGAAACAGTCTGGAACTGAGTCAGAAATAAATCTGCTCAACTCCCAGAAATAGCTAACCCTGTATGATCTCAGTAGTGTAAAACAGTTTCTGAGTTGGCACAGAGTGCTTGTATGCAAGTGCCCACAATACAGGTGTTATATTGTGGTCTGGATTGCAGATCTTCACTTCCCAACAAGCGTACTTTAAATCTTCCTGATGGGTACAGTCTGTTGCTTGCTTGCTTGCAGCTATATTTCTTTCATCGGTAGATGCCTTTGGTCCTGTGAATATTCATTCTCCTCTTAGTACATAAGGTGGGATGGTTGGATGCAATTCACAAGTATGTTTTGCTGAATGTTGGCCTTTTCTTTTTCAAAAGTCTAAGAAAGAAATTGTGCGGGGTTGAATTGTAAGCTGTGCAACAATAGAAGAAAGTTACAGCTGCAGCCGCGAGGCGAGGCAGGTGTCGGGGCGTGGATGGCCTGGCTGTGGGGGCCCTGAGATAAGCCAGTGTGGGGCACATGGGGCAGGTCCACCTGCTTCGCCTTGTGGCTGCAGCACCAGCACCAATGTGCTGCTTGGCCTCCTCCGTTGTAGCCGTGAGCAAGCAGAAATGGCCAGCAGCCACATGGCGTCCTGCTGGATGGGGCTGCTGGTACCGTGGCCACAAGGTGAGGCAGGTGTTGGGGTGTGGGTGGCCTGGCTGTGGGGGCCCTGAGGTAAGTCAGTGCAGGGCACATGGGGCAGCTCCATCCCCGCTGCCTCACAGTGACAGAACTGACACATCGCACGGCTTCCCGCCCCACTGTGAGCAAGCAGAAGAAATGGGCCTCCCATACATGGAGGGAAAAATGACACTCCCCTGAAAATAAGCCCTAGTGCTTATTTTGGGACCCAAAAGAAAATAAGACCCAGTCTTATTTTTGAAGAAACATGGCATGTATCATTAACTTAGTTATCAGTATTATCTCCTCTCCTTGATTTGTTTAAGGTGGGTTTTTATTCAAATGCTTGTTTTGGAAATTCTTTTAAATTTATTTAAAAAATTTCTAGAGCTGTGGTTCTTTACCTTCAATGCCATGGATCCTTTTGAGACTCTGATGAGATGGTCAATGGAGCCCTTCTCAGAAAACTGCACTTAAGTCCATAAAATAAATATATAGTGATTGACTGTATTTTAAAAAATCCAATTATGCTCTAATATAGTTATCAAAATATTTTGAAATAAATACATAATGTAGTAATGTGTGCTTCTTTACTCATTAAATCAATAATAAGACCATATAACCTTTTCTAGGATAAAGTGAT
Source organism: Pseudonaja textilis (assembly GCF_900518735.1). The sequence continues at coordinate 5,577,407 of NW_020769313.1, forward strand.
ATTAGATAATGAGATATATCAAAGTTAATAAACATTTTAGGCTATAGATCATCTTGTTGCTTAAATATATTATTTAAGGAAAAACTTAATTTCAGCTAAAAGCTAGTACTTTTTTCCCCTTTAAGTTCCTAGATCCCCAAAAATCAATCTGAACTCTAGCTTAGAAACCCCCTATTAGCCAAAATTTGCTGTGTGTAACTTGCCCATTTCCTTGATGAAAAGACTCATTCTGAGCTGGACCTTGGAAAGAAACTAACAGATTGGTGTAAAATGGAAGGCAAAGGGGTCACACCATACCTGTGTGTACCTGTGTGGTGGTAGAGTTGGAGGGTTACTTTAATGACATTTGTTTGCTGATCAGAGTGAATCCTGATTTAAATTGCTGTTTTGATTCTGGATGACTGCCAGATTTAAAGTGAAGCAATAACATTAATGACAATGAGATGGAGGCTTATGTACAGAGAGAAATCTATAGTGTAATGTCTACCTCCCAGTCCAAGTTCTTTGCCAAAAAAAAACCCCAAAACCAGAAGCACTATATTCAAAGTAAGCTATGCAGTTGCATTGTTGCATTTATAATATTGCTTTTTTCCCCACCCTGTGCCCCATATAGAAATCTTTATTGGCCAAGTGTGATTGGATACACAAGGAATTTTTCTCCGGTGCATCAGCACTCAGTGTGCACACAACAGCAAAGTAATAAATCATGATCATAATCATAAAGTAGAATCATCATAAAGCATAAGATACAACATTCAAGTGATAGTAGTAGGATACTAAATAAGCAATCAATAAATTTATACTCAGGTGTATTTTAGTTCTCAGGAACAATAAGAATGGTAATAATAGAAGAGAATTTGAGATTAACCACAGGCTTTTAAGATGCTATCTTGCTCTATTCGTATTCCTCCCAGATATGCTGGCATTACCAATTGCCAGAAAGCCTAGCTACTGTAGATAGAGTCCTCAACCAGGCCATTTTGGCTGTAAAGAAAGCTATAACTTGTGTTGCACTATAGAAGATACCTGCTATTGATCCTGAAGGTTGGCAGGGATCCAAGACCATGGCAAGACCTCAGAATGGAGCAGAAGCGCCCAAGACATTCAGTTAGAGGAGAAATGAATGGGATGGGAAAGGCCAAGAATTTGATTGATTGCCTGACTGATTAATTGATTTTATTTCATTTGTAGGGCCACTCCTCTTGCAATAGTGACTTTGGGCAGCTATCACCAATTAAAATACCAGATGCAAATAACAAAAAAAAGGAAGGCATATAATAAAAAGACATAAAAGAATACCACAGGTCAAGCTCATCAGCAGTAAGTTAACAAACTCTGGCAGGCTCAACTAACTCTGATGCCATTCTTCGAAAATAGCCAGGTCTTTAAAAGGCTTCCAAAGGGCTACTAGGTCAGGGTCAACTTCATCCCAAGTGGTAAGATATTCCAAAGAACATGAGGTATAATAGATATTTCTCAGGAAGATGAATTTTACCTAGCCACGGGTGGGTTTCTACTGGTTCTGTCCACCTCTGTAGAACCGGTAGCTCTGAAGAGCAGCAGACATAGAACCAGTTCTATGTCTGCTGATGTTTTTGCCCACCTGGGCTCTTACCTGATCTTTATTTCCTGATTTTTCAACTTCAGCTGCCAAAGTTGAGGCAGAAAAGCAAGAAAAGAGGGCTGTTTCAAAGGCTGCTTCTCTGCAGGCAGCTGCTGCTGATGTTTTACAGGCACTCGGCTCACAACCTGCAGGGAAGCTCGTCAATCCCGAACCAGTAGTTAACCCTGTCCTATCCCACCCCTGCCTAGCCAGGTTTTACTTCAGCTTATCCATTGATGTTAACACTAAGTAATCAAATAATCAGTACTCTTCGGCGCAAATGGGACTTTTAAGTTGTAGGTAATGTAGGTTGCCCATCTAAACAGTTTGTTTGGTTTATTGCCTTGCTGAGCGGTTGTTTGCTTATGAATTATAGAATCTTTATCATAAGTAATAAAGATAAGTTAATATTGCAGGGCTATAACGCAAGTAATAATCAGTACACAGGTAATCCTCAGCTTGCAACTACAATTGAGCCTAAAATTTCCATTGCTAACCAAGGCAGTTGCTAAGTGAGTTGCACCCCGTTTTATGACCTTTCTGCCATAGTCGTTAAGCAAATCATTGCAGTCGTTAAATCATACTCTGGCTTCCCCCATTGATTTTGCTTGTGAAAAGCCAGCTAAGCAAGTTACAAATAGCAATCGCATGATCCCAGAACAGTGCAACTATCATAAATGCCTGTTGCCATGTGCCAAAATTTTGTTCACATGACCATGGAGAAGCCGCAACTTTATTTTTTATGCTACTCCATTGAGAAAAAGTTGGAAGTCATTGCTTTTCTTTCTTTTTTTTTCTTTATCTTGCACTTCTTTTTCCCCTCCCTATTTCCCTACTACCTTTATTTTCATTTTATATTATGATTTAAATAAAAAATATATAACTTCCCAATGAACTCTATTGATAGATTTATCTCTTTATCTTAAATAGATTTTAAAGTTCAAAACATGCTCAGAAGAATGTCTATCAAAATCCCTTGAACCTGGGAGTTAAATAAAGTAGCTTGTACTAGTTGATTTATAAAAAAACTATTGTGCATGTACACATATGTGAAAGACAACACTTATATACTAAGTTTGAGTATAATAAAATGCTTATCTTTTATTTAGCAAATTAACTATTTCTGTCCTCAAATTACAAAGTCATCCATAGAGGCCTATCTTCCCTGTTTCCCTTTCTCTGTAGTCCCAATATTGCAGAAGAGACCTTGCAAAAATATATCTTCTCCCTGCTGGCCATTCAGAAGTACCATTTCCTTCTTAAGTGAAAGTGGTTGGAAATAGAAATGAGAGGAAAGCAAAGGACCCTACGACTTGTGAGCAATAAGCTTTTACAAAAATGCATGGACCAGACTTTGCTGGAAAAAGGGAAATGGTTGCCTGGTTTGCACATCATTTGCAAATGTTTAGAAGCTGACTAAGCATTGATGACTCTAGTTGTCATGGTGTCAAGTTCAAGGGATAGTGTTGTGATAAAGGGAATAAAGCTAGTGGGAGAGCTATTTGTGTGAAACTTGCTGAAAGGCTAGCTCCAGATTTTACAGTTAGGGAAGCGCAATTATTATTCTGGATTTAACTGGCAGTCTGTGGATGCTAGACTTGAGAAATAGTGGGAATCTGGGACACAGTATACTGTCCATATCTGCATCTTCTCTGTATCAATCTAATTGACATTTCTCATGATATTATCCTATTAGATCAGCAGTCTCCAGTCTTAGATTTTGGTTAAGGAAATCTCTGTTATGCTGATATTTTTAGAAGTGGATCTTGAATTTCAAAGATTTGAAGAGAGGGAGTTTGGTGGGCCTCATATAAATAGTGCAGTAGTGCCATTGAATTGAAAATTCACCCATTAATGTCATAGCTTCTTGCTCACTTTGGAGCTGGCTCAGAAAGCTTCAAGTGTTAACCAACATAGGGATATATAGAGTGCAATGACTATTTCATGTCTCTGTGACCTATTTGCACAAAGATTTAGCCAACCTGGGGAAAGAAAATGGTGTTCTTGTTTATCAACAATTACATGATAATGCAGAAAGTTTGCAGTTCTGTCAGAGACAAAGCCATTGGAAAAAAATACAAACCTTTATGAAAACCCAAATTTCAAGGGCAAAATTCCATTCTAATATCTCACTATTAAAATAGGCAAAACAGTTAATCTCTTTCATCTCTTACTTCTTGTTAGGAAACATTGAGTTGGGTTCCTTGTAACTGCATGGACGAATAACTTGCCAGCTCTCCTGTCCTTAGTAACATCTCTTAGTTCTTCAAAGGACAGTCTACTAATCTCTGTTATCATAATCCTGTTTATCATAATCCATAGGCTCCTGGTCCAATGTGTCTTTATGTGTCTTCTTGCTGTTTATCACCTCAAGGGAGCAATCACTCTTATATTTGATCTAGGAATGAATGTTGGGTTATAAGAGTCCTGATGCCCTTGACATATCTAAATATGTAGTTTGAAGATGGCCATCCCAATTCCTCCACTGTTTCTCAGGTTGTTTGTGGTCATAGAAATTCTCCTTATTTTTCATCATCTTTCCTAAGTTTGTCATTACCTTCCTAAGCTTATTTTTTTTACTTCTCTGACATCTTCTCCATCTGTATCTTTCTTGAGCCAAAGAAAACAGAATTAACCATCATGGTTACTTCTTCACTTCCATCTGTACATTTGGTAAACATAAGCATATCTCTTAATAGAAGGCCTGTGTTTTCCCAGTAACTAAAGGATTGCCTTCTGCTTGTTGTGTGTGTGGAGTAAGGGGATGGTGTTCTCAGTGTAACAACATATTTATGTAATGCTCACACCCAACCAACAGACTGGTTGCACAATAGTTAACCTATAAAACTAATGAATGACATGTTCGAACAAAAGGTAAACATAACAGTAAAGTATATCTTTGCTTTACTTTCAAACTTACTCACAAAGGTGATACTAGAGTTAGTCCTCAACTTACAACAGTTCGTCTAATGCAAGGGTCTTCAAACCTGGCAAGTTTAAGACTTGTGGACTTCAACTCCCAGAATTCTTGAGCTAACATGACTGGAGGAGAAATTCTGGGAGTTAAAGTCCACAAGTCTTAAAGCTGTCAAGTTTGAAGACCCCTGGCCTAGTGACTAGTTCAAAATTACAACAGCACTGACAAAAAGTGACTTATGGCCATTTTGCACACTTAGAACTGTTGCAGCATCCCCATGGTCACGTGATCAAAATTCAGATGCTTAGCAAATGACTCATATTTATGACAATTGCACTGTTCTGGGGCCATGTGATCACATTTTGTGACTTTCTAACAAGCAAAGTCAATGGGAAGCCAGATTCACTTAACAATGATACTACCTTAACAACTCTGGAGATTCACTTAACAACTAGGTCAAGAAAGGTCATAAAACGGGGCAAAATTCACTTAACAAATGTCTCATTTAGCAACATAATTGGGCTCAATTTTGGTAGTCAGCCAAAAAGGAACCTTTTGTTCTTGTCAGTTTTCTTTCAGAGTTATGGGAGCCGTTGAGCTCTCTCCCACCTAATTGTGCCCAAAATCTTTCTATACATGAACTCTTGTATGACTACTGACTTACAAGTCCTACTGCTTGCCATCACTTTCACTTAGCGGAGCACGTAGGACTTCTCTTGATATGGACCATAACAAAAGCTACTAGCTGTGTTAGCACATTATCTTACAAGGAATTACACAATATATTATATTGGTATATTACAAGGAGTTATTGCTTTGCTATTGGAGTTACAAACATTTGAATTGTGAGATCCAGAATAAGCTTGTCAGCTATCTGTGATTGATATGTTATCAAATGCTTATATTTACTGTTGGCAATATAACCTGGTGTGTCTATTTTTCAGCATTCTGCCATTATAAAGCCTATTTTTTAAAGTCAATATACAGTAATTAGTTCGGAAAAGAGGTAGAAAATAAATTATGTAAAGTGGCCAAGTTACAATGGACTAAGTTCCCCTCACTGTAGTTTGAATTGTAGAAATAAAGAGGTTTGTTTCTTAGAAGTGCACAAACTTTTGAAAAATGGTACATTTACAGAAAAGTTTAGTCAAAGCTAGTCATTGTGTCTTAAGCACAATTACAATGTTTTTCCTAACAGATAGTTTTGTTTATATATGTGTGTGTGTGTGTGTATGTATATGTATATATATGTATATATATGTATATATATGTGTATATATATATGTGTGTGTATATATATACACACATTCTTCAGTAAAAAGATTGAATAGGGATAATTACAATATTTTCATTTCTCCCTTAAGATTACATGTGTGAAGATGGGTATATGTAAGTATACACACTACCACCAGGTTTTTCCAGGGTTTTTTCAGTTTTGTTTGTTATGATTATTTTCCTTTCTAATTCTGCATTTTTGCTTTGAGGTGTTTAATTTAAACATCTGTACTGGAATTATCATGGGGTTAATTGGTTTGATTGTATTTTTTTCATTGAATTTGAACTTCTTCACTCTCGTGATATGTTCACTTCTAACCTTCTTCTTGACTTCAGCATGCTTAGCGTTGTCAGCTTGATGGATATCAATACGTGGTACAGGTTTCTGCAAATTACATCCCACCATATTGGTTATGGGAGAGGCAGTCTTTGTCTGGTTCCTCTGAGGAGACCTGTTCAGTATGGTTGAACTTCCGGCATAGCTCTCATCTTTTTCGGAGGAGCACATAAGCCCTGCAACTATGTCACGGTATTGCCTCACAAGGTGCTATTACAATTAATAATTTCACAGCACCTGACTTCCAGCAACTCTGGGTGGTTTACAAATTATTTAAAAAATGAGAAACAAGACAATGAAAAGAACAAAAGTATCATTTTTCTTCTGCATCGGTATGAAATTGTAGTTGTACTTTTGTTTGTTGGTCTTGTGGGACTAGAACAGGGGTATCAAACTCACATCATCATGGCGGCGTCACATGACGTATCGGGACTTCTTCCCCCTTTGCTAAACCAGGTGGGGCCAGCATGTGATACATCCAGGCTGCAGGCCGCAAGTTTAACACCCCTGAACTAGAGGATCAGGTGGGCTTTTCATTCGATCATGGAAATATCACGGGGGTGCAAACTGTTAATCTAACTCATTGCTCACACTGTACAGTTGCTTTTTGGGGGGTGTTTCTGAAAAACAATCAGTTGTTCTGTTTAGACATTATTACTAAATAAGAGAGAAAGAAAGAAAATGGAAGAAGAGGTTCCATCCAGTCTATAGTACATGAAAGAGGAGTTAGCCTGGCAGGTCTCTTGAAATATCTCTTAGTATCCACTCCTTGGCTCTGTGTTGGTTGTGCAGTTATTTGAACTGCAAGGGAGACTGAAATCTGGCTTCTGCAGCCACTTCTTAGTTAGCTCCAGGTAATGTTCACTTATCACACTTGGATGGAACCAGGGACATTTGTTGCTAAGTGATGCAGTCATTCATTGAAACATCACATGACTGATGTCAGTTCTTCTGCAGTTGTTTAGTGAATCACCATGGTTTGCTAAATGTGATAACATAGTAGTACCACAACTTGCAACTTCCTGCCAGCTTTCCCACTGACTTCGTTGGAAACTGACTGTGAAGATCACAGATAGCAATTGCCTGACTGCAGAATATAAAAGCATCATTGGAAAAGCATCTCGGTTGCCTAGTGCCTAAATCATGATCACAAGACACTGGTCACTGAATGAGTGGTCAGTAAGGAAGGAGTACCTGCATTTGTGGGCTGGTCATACAAATAGACAAGTCTATCCCCAATTTAATGCACAGAGAGGTACTTGCCCCACTGTATATCAAGGGGGGGGGGCTGTGTGGAGAGGCTTTCCTTTTTTAAAGTCTCACCTGGGAATACAACACATCCATGGTGGTTAGGAAGGCTCAGCAGAGACTTTGTTTCCTTAGATCCTGTAGAAAAATCAGGTGGAACAACCTTTATGATAGAAAGTATCCTTACATACTGTATAACAGTATGGTACACTGGTTCAACAGCTGCAAACAGGAAGGCATTACAGGGAGTGATAAATTCGGCACAAGAAACCATTGGTTGCCCCCCTAACACCACTGGACGACATCGACAGGTCTCATTGGTTTCAGCAGAGCAAGGAAGATACTTAGGGACGATCCACATCCTGGCCAGTGTCTTTTCTCACTTTTACCATTGGTCAGAAGGCACAGAAGTATAGCCAGCCTGACAAACAGGCTTAAAAACAGCTTTTATCCATGGGCAGTCAGACTCCTAAATACAACTACAATCACTCCATGCATACATGGAAACATATGACTGGTTCCTCCCTAATTACTTGTATGAGGACCATTTTCTATATTATTTATGTTGTATTGCATTTTTGTTATGGATAGCACCAGCAGGAGCAAAATCAATTTCATTGTATATATGTACAATGACAATAAAGGTTATTATTATTATTAATTGAAAAGGTGATAGAAAGGAATCATTCTTTTCTATCACCTTTGGCCTTTCTATCTACTCCCTGGCCTGGACAACAGAGAATTCCTTCCCAATAATGTAGGAAGTGTTGAGAAAAACCTGGCCTGGTCACTTCCCGTCCTCACAGAAATATCCTTTTAAAAAATCCACTCCCTTGTGGAACATATCTTGGCAAAAATAGAGCATCAACATGCAGTTGTTTTTTTCCTCTCCTGTCAATTTGAATGATCAGAGCTGTGTTCTGCAATTTGACAAACTCCAGTTCTTCAAATCTAAACAACTACATTACTGGATGATAGCTAAGAAAGATGAGTCTAACTTCTGCCACTTACTAGTCAATAAGTCAGGAAAAAGTTAGGAAAAATCAGGTAGATATGTGCAAAAGTATCCTACCGATCATAACCTTTATTTATGCAATTGCTGCCTCAGGGCAAGCAATCATTACACTTGCAATTAAAGGAGACAAACTAGTGTCATCTGGTGGGTGTCCACCATGCTATCATTTTGTAGCTAAAGCAAGACCTTTCTTTTTTGAAAGAAATACAAGTGTGAATAATATAGTTTATATCAGAATTATTCTACTTTGCATTCTGGTTGCAGTCAACTTATATATAGAACAATGAAACTGTATAAAGCAGGAAGTACTTGCCTGAGTGCTGATGAATGGAGGAGATTCCATTTTACCCCACCCTACTAATGAGTCATAGGTAGAAGAAAGTCTGAGTTAGTTGGAAATAGTTGCTGGAACATTGAGCAAAACCAAACAAGATTCAACCTCCAAACTAAATATAATAGTGAGTATTCTTCCCTAGACCTAGACCTTCATCTTCCCCATCTAAGATCCAGATGATCCTGTGCTTGTTGGTTTTCTGGAAGGCCTTAAGAACCTGGGTTTTCCCCTTTAACCCTTAATTCAAGATATTAGTAGAAACAAACTGATGTGTGGTTCTATGCTGGAAGATAGTTTCATGTGTGTTATTTTAATTACATGTCACCCTATAAAGCTTTAATTCATTTTTATTTTATGCATATATTGTCCATTCAGAATGATTTGGGCAGACGTAGAGATTCTATAGAGAATTTAAAATATAAATCTGAAATTGTCTTCCCTAATCTTAAGATCTGTCTTGTAGAAGATAAAGGCAAAAGACTGGACAAGAAATCACAAGGAAGTAGATTTCATTTGGATGTCAGAAGAAAAATCCTGATGATCAGAGCTGTTCCACAACAGCATAGACCAGGGGTGTCAAACTCAAGGGCCGTGGGCCAGATCTGACCCATGGGGTGCTTAGATCTGGGCTGTGGGAACCAGTCTGGAAATAGCAAAGGACCGACCCATGGTGCCTCTGCTGGTGAAAATGGGGCGTGGCCATGCCCTGTTTTCAGCCTCCCCATGCCCCGTTTTGGCCAGCAGAATGCTGCAGGAGGCCATCCAAGCCCAAAATGGGGCATGGGGTGACTATGCACACACCCACACACCGGTGTCCCCTTTTGGCCAGCAAAATGCTGCAGGGGGAGTCTGTCCCATCTGCTGCTTGTCCCGTCTTCTCTCCCACCACCCCCGGCTGGCCTGTGGAGGACAACTACCATGCTGATCTGGCCCTCAAAGAAATCCAGTTTGACTCCCCTGCCATAAAGTCACTATATGTATATTAGATCTGACTTTGTATGTGCGTGGTTTTTTTTGGAGTCCCTGTGGATTTTGCTCCTCTAATTGTTGCAGACTTTAGGGGACAGTGTGCTCATCTCCATTTCAAGGCCATTGAGCCAGTGCTGTCTGAAGACATTTCTGCAGTCATATGGCCAGCATGACGTCACAGAATTCTGTTACCTTCACACAGGTGTCAAACTTGATCACGTCACATGACGTATCGTGATGCATTGCAATGTTTTTTGCCTTTGCAGAGCCAGGGTAGGCATGCCCTGCGTGTGATTCATCTAGCCCATGGGCTGTCAGTTTGACAGGTCTGCTACACACCAACATGGTACCTATTTATCTACTGACATTTCGTATGCTTTCAAACTGCTTTCAAACTTTCAAACTGCTGAGTTGGGAGCTGGGATGAAGACAGGAGCTCACCCTGTTGTGTGGAGTTCGAACGTGGGCTGCCAGCTTTCCAGCCAACAAACCCAACATCTTAACCGCTGAGCCACCGTGCCACCTGTCCTTTTTGTGACCTGCAAGATATTCTTGTTAGCAATTTAGCATCTATTCTTTGGAGCAGCATTGATATTGAATGAAAAAATCAGGTTACCTGCAAACTGTTCTGGTTCAATGAAAGTGGCAATCCAAAACATGAAACACGATATTCAAGATTAATACATTTGTAATAGTCAACTGGTGTCTCTAAAATCTGGTTTCTGGTGGCCCTACCAACTTTGAATATATTACATAGAATATATATTATATATGTTATTAATGTGTTATAACTATAACGTAATGTCTGATATAGTGAATTGGTGGGGTAGAAGTTAGGGTGATCCAAGGGTAGAAAATTACTAAACACTACAGTAAGTAGTGTTAGTTTACACTGTTTGACTATAATTACTTCTCTCCCTTGTATGTCTTTATTGCAAAGGCATGTCTTTATTGCCTTTGGCTTCCTATTTCAAGGTTCTAAGGATTCAAATCTGGATTTTTCAAGTAAGCTAACTGCTCTCTATTAGACTGTTGTCTTACAGTAAATACAACAGGTAATTACCATTTATGGAGTTTACATATATCAGGCTAAATTGTATTGTGAGTACAGTGCTTGGTTTGGCCAAGTATGTTGTGTGAATCCAGGCAATTATGACTTCATTAAAAAAAAACACTGTTGCACAAATCACATTTTTGGCAATATTCCATAAGCTCAGTTTAGAGACATCCTGGCCAAATTCATATTGTTTAAATATTAAAAAGAACATTGCTCTATTTCTGTGCAGCCTAAAGTTAGAGAAAGAAGAGAAGCCATACCTCTGGTAGGAACCTCAGGCAGAATTAAACAATTTTTAACACAGAATATTAACTTTTTGGCAGAGTATGAACAACCATGTTGCACTTTTACAGAAAAATCTGAAGCTTTAAGATACTATTTTGAAATAAGTAGACTTCAGGGAATTATTTTCAGTGTTAGAAGAAATAATATTTGAAAGAGAGAATTTTTTTTTGTGTTATTGTCATTATAATTTCTTTGGTTATTGTGAGTCATCCCAAGTCATTAAAAGTTAGGTGGCCTACATGTTTAATAAATCATCATCACCATATGTGATGGGTTTTTGGGTTTTTTTTTGCAGAATTTGAACATATTGCTCCCTAGAGCAGGATGAGTAACAGATATGGATTGCAATGCCTATCATTCATTAGTCCTGAACACAATGGCTTAGTATGACAGATACTGAGAATTAGCAGTATCTGGAAAGACAGCTGGGATGTACAAATTACTTTAGACAAAAAAAACCCAGGCTTCTTAACCTCTAAAAACCATAAACCATAATTATGAGGAACCATAATTATGAGGAATTGCAACTATTTAAATCTATACACAGAGACCTTTTAGGTTTATAGCTTCCTCAGAAACAAATGTAAGCAAAGGATCTTCTAACAATTTGCTCTTGAAGATTTTAAGACTTTTTTCCATTGCAAACCAAGAGCTAACCACAATCTCTACAGCTCTTATTCTAGAACAGGGGTGTCAAACTCATTTCACTGAGGGCCACTTCAGGGTTGTGTCTGACCTTGGGGGGCCAGGGTGGGTGTGGCTACTCAATGTCACTCATGTCAGAGGCGCCTGTGGGGGCCCAAGCACTCAGCCAGCGAAAATGGGCTCCTGAGCTCTGTTTTCGGCTGTAACGATCTGCCAGGGCTGCCCATGGCCCTTGCAACCTCCATTTTCAGCTGCAATGGCCTCCTGCAACCCTCTGCCAGCAAAAACAGAGCTTGGGAAAACCACCACTGAACCAAGCTCCATTTTCACTGGCAGAGACACCATGGGCCTTTGCTGTTTCCAGACCAGCACTGTGGGCCAGGTCTAAGCACCCCGTGGGCCAGATCTGGCCCCCTGAGCCTTGAGTTTGATACCCCTGCTTTATGGAAAGGTGAAGCTAGTCAGAATTGAATGAGTAATTTTGAAGAAACCTTTTCTGGCCTCTATCATGGCTTAATCTTAAGCAACAGCATTCTTCCACTGGTTTGATGTTATTCTTAGATGAAAAGAAAATGGTGATGACCTTGCAGGGGCTGTTGGTTACAAATCAAAATCTGAAATGAGTTCATGATAATTTGGACCCTAAATTTATGGCAGCATACGACCTGTATAGATTTCTTAAGTGAAGCTAGGCTAATATTTCCCAGTTCCCCAGGAATACCCTTTCCCATAACTGCAGGTTTGATTTTTGATCTATGGTCTAAATCATATGTCCTTATTTTGGGTTCTAGGAGAACTGCTGAGGCACCAGTTGTCCCTGTCAAGCAGGGTGTACCATGTTTTCTTTTGGAGGAATTGCTGCCAAGCTGGAAAGAGACCGCCTGCGAGCTGAGGGTGTGGGTGATCATCAGAATTCTGTGAAGTACCTTGGTCAAGATTATAATACCCTGAAGCAACAATGTTTGGAGAGTGGAACATTATTTGAAGACCCCCTGTTTCCTGCTGTTCCCTCAGTCCTTGGCTTCAAGGAACTGGGCCCTAATTCTGGCAAGACCCGAGGGGTGCGCTGGAAGCGTCCATCAGTGAGTATCAGTGTGCTAAAGAAAGCTTTAGTAGTGGGATGATTTGTTATTGTGGTCTACATTCAAATATAGTAGATTTCATTGAGGCTTACTGAACCAATTCTCATATATTTGGCAAAACCTTATTTTAACAGACCCATTTGAGTAGACTTCAGATGCAATAGACAAAATTTTTGTCTGGATATCATCTTGAACTAACTGACAAATTCATTACATGCAAAGTAATTTGGAATAAGCATTAAAGATACACTGCACTAAATAATATATGTTTGGATTTAAAGGACATTTAGGAGTTACAAATTTAACAACAGTCTCTTAAGTCAAGGCTTTACTTTAGTTATTTTTATGGTGTCTATCTGTGTCCTTATTACTAATATTTCCTGTTCCTAATTTCAAAACATCTGTGCAGTTTATGAAGTATGGACAGGAGCCAACTCCAAGACTGATTGCAACACTATTCAATAACTGGATTAATGTATTGTATTAAGTGTTGACTCAAACAACTATGCAATGTTAAGTATTCCACAGATGGCCTGGTTAGTATACTGTATTGTGTTAAGCCATAAAACTTCATTGTTACATATTTGTAGACTGATATATCCCAGGTCTATAATTTAACAGACATTTATTTTGTAAACTTCATATATAGCGTGACTAAACTATGAGATGCAAGCTCATTATTTCAAATCTCAGTTCTGTTGTGACTTTCTTTCCCCTTTCCACTCCTGTTTGCCATGCAGATTATTTAAGCATTACTGAAGCAATATAATTGTCTGAGCAGATACAAAAGCAAATGTTAAATATGGAGCATGGTGAAGTTTTTCTTTAAATGGCTTATTTTATTCTCTTAAAGAATTACAAGATATGAAAATGAACTTATAATACAGTTTAGGGTAAATATGTGGGGCAAAGATTCATTCACACAACTCATAACACATTCATTTTTATTTAAATATGCATAGGAAATTGCATGTTGCACGGCAATTAAATACTGTAAACATTTAAACATGAAATTGCACCAGTTTCAATATATGGGGAATCTGTTGGGCTCATTATCACTGACATTAGTTTTTTCAGGCCTCTAGTTTTTGGTTACGAATACAGAATGGAGAAATAAAATTGAACAAATACAGCCATTTATGCTCCTAATGTAGGAAAATGTTACAAGGCTGTGGGTGGCAAAGTCAGGATTCAGGATATAAAACAGTTTGGTTGCAAAAATAAAGTTATAATAAAGAGTCCTAAAAAATAGGCCTTTCCAGATAACCTGATTGATATAAACAAACTGGGAAGAAAACTGGGAAAGAGAGAACCTACCTGAAAACATGGTTATGTTTGAAGTGATCTCCTTAGGGAAACTTCAGCGCAACTCCTAATAGTGTCTGTCTACTGTGGATGATGTCCATCAACTATGGGACCACAGAACCATCAATTTATATAGAATCACCACCACTCCCTGTAAAGCAGCGACTGTTTACAGAAAAAAGCTTTGCTGGCTGAGGAATTCTGGGAGTTGAAGTCCACAAGTCTTAAAGTTGCCAAGGTTGGACACCCCTGGTTTACAGAGCTTTAGAAAAAGCTCACAACGTCCCACAGTGCCATGTAAGGAAGGTGGTTACATAATCTCAGTGGGTGTGAGTTCTATTGGTTATAAAAGACAATAGACCTATTTGATTAAATAAAGCATTATGCTGAATCATAATAGAAGAAAAGGAGAACATGCATTTGTAAAGGTACAAAAGAATTAGTGGATCTTAGAAGATTGGACTTATTATTGGCTAGCAAACACAATAAAAGAACCTAGAGAAGAATGGATAGAGTGTAACTTTAGCCTTGCTCAGAAATCCATTTACCTAATTTTTCTTTAGCCACATTGCATGCATATTGTACTTCATGTTTTCCCTTGTATTTGTATGAAAAAAAAATGAGGAAACCTCCTTCATAACATATATTTTGACAGGAAATTGTAGATGACCCACAGTTTATTGTTGGAGGAGCAACAAGGACAGATATCTGCCAGGGGGCTTTGGGTGAGTATTGTATAGTTAATTACATAAAAAGAGGCTACATAAGCATTAGAGATGCTGGGGTGATTTACTAGTTTCATTAATTATCATCACATTAAAACCTTGTGTGGTCATTAGGTTTTGGCTTTTTAAAAATAAATTTAGACCAGTAAATTGAACTTTCCTGTTTTCATTGCTGCTAAATCTTTGATGGATTTAGTCCCGTATAACTGGCAGTGTAGGGCAGCAATCTGGTAGGGCTTTTTGGTTGTTCACAGACACAGTGTGACTTCCATCTTTCCATGGAATAATTAAGAGCCTTTTCTCTTGTGTACTGAATCTTCAGTAATATGGAGAAGGAGAAAGGGAGCAATTAAAATTAAGAAGCTTCACCCTGCTCTGACTTCTGAATCTGTATCAAATATACTGTATTTAAAAATACAGCAGCCCTTAGAGCTGTAAAGTTCAAAATTAAGAGGATTAGTTGTATTAAACTGGAGATATCAGAATACTCATTTCTGATAGTGAGTGTGCCATGAGGAGTCTCTGTACATTATATTATTTTTCAAGGTAGATCAATATCACTTTGCTGCTTAAACTCTTTGTAGATTCATTAGATCTGAAAGTTCTGTGTCTATGAAAAAAGAAATTTGATATTGTAAATATTTTTTTCCAAAACAAATGTTCAGTTTAGGTCAGCATTAAATTATAAGCAGGGATTGGAAGCGCCTCACAGTAAAAATGCCATCTGGCAGGGCATTTTTTGTGTGCATTTGTCAATATTTCTTGACACACCGATCATGTTGGATGAATGGGAATCAGTATAGTCATTTTTTGATAAATTGAAGAAGATGGGAAGGAGTTATGACATGTGATTTCCAAAAATGTATTTCTGAAGTGTCTCATAGGTTCAAAATGTCCTTTCCTGGAGCATAGCAAGATAGAAACTCCATGGCAAACGAAGACAAACTGTGTGCCTATCATAGATTTTTTAATAGATTTTCCTTGTCCTTTCTCATCAACAGAACTGTAACCATTCTCTGCTCCAGTTTTTGCATTTGTTGCAAAAATATCCAAGATTAGTTTCAGGCAGAAGGACAAATTTATTGCAAACATTGCAGGCTCCTGTAAATCCATCTTCATTTTTTCCTTAGAGTACCACCTATGGAAAGGCCTTTTCCTTCCCATCTCTCAGGCTTTTAGATTAGACAAGTAAAAACTGTTGATTTAGAACAACAAACAGAGATTCCTCTTACACTCTTTAAGGCAAACTAGCTCTCCTTGTTCATTCACTTGGTGAGCTCACTCCCTTGTACCAGCTGCCTTATAAGGTGTGATAGAAAATGTTAACTTTTCCCCTCTTCCTAAACAAGACAGCTTAAAGGGATGCTTTGCTAAGAAAAGAATAGCTGACTATAAAAAGAATGTCAGATCTGTTTCAGACATTATGGTAAGCAGTGTTCATAATGATATATATGAGCCTGGAGTTTGCAGGTTCCCATTCTTCTCCTGCTACTTGTAAATAATTTGGGTTCCTGGTATGTCTAAAAGTAGGAAAAACAATTAGAAAAATGATATAGAATTATAAACCGCAGCTTGGTGTTATCTTTCCCTAAGCAATAGTTAAGAATAATAAGTTTTTCCATATTCAAGTATAGAATAACTACATCCAGGGGTTAGGAAAAAATTTCAGTCTCTCTTTCATGATAACTTAAGCTGCAATTGAAATGTATTGCTCACAAAACTGATGCTGAAGGATCTAAACTCAGCAAGTTCTTGTTGGATCCAAGGAATCTGCCTTCTCTTCTTGCTAGCATGCCCTGAAATAATTCTGGATGATAGAGAAAGGACCGTTTTAGAAGTTAGGAAATAGAATACTTGCTTCCCAAGATGGATTTTGATCCTTTCGACACACAAACTAGCCAATAAAAATTAACCAACAAATGACATATTTGATACGCTAAATCTTAATTTTTGTCACTTACATATGTTTTTAATGCATATTTTTGATACTGGTTTGCCTCACCCAGACTCCCATCAGTTTGGAGACAGAGCAAGTTACCAATATTCTGTAGATAAATAAATATTGAAATAAATAATATTCTATGCAAATAATTGCAAGGAGAGAAAAATCAAAATGAAGGAGATTGTGCATGATTAAATATATATCTATATGTGTGACAAGAACCAATATATTATAATAGAGTAAAAGATAGAAATTTGGGAATTAGCAAACACTTAATATATGTTTCCAGCCCAACCTCCTAGAGCTGTTGCCTACACCCATCCTTTTTACTGTACAGGGTTAACAAATGCATGGCCCTAAGGGGAAGCCATTACCTAACTGTTCTACCAGAATAGGCTGGTTACAGTTCTGTCGCCTAATTGGAAGGGCCTTTACCTCAACAGATATATTTTTTTCCCAAGGATATCAAGGAAGTCAACAAGGTGACCCGTGGCATTGGTGTTACTGTGGCAACCATGGCACAATACAGGGCTATGTGTACCTTCTTCTCAATCAGTGATACCACCCTTTTTTTCTCTGCTAGAGAAGACAAGGTCTTTGTTCCTTTGATAGCTGGGAAAGGAAATGTGTTCTCCCCATTATTGCCACTCTGAAAAAAAAGCTTCAGGGATTGAACCTTCTGAATAACTTTTCAGAGTATAGATCCATATACAATATGGGAAATTTTTCAAAAATGAGGAGTTCCCAGGTGATTCTCCCTCTCAGTCACACAGCCTACATGTGCTTTTTCCTCTTGGCGCCACTAGCTACTTTAATGTGTAGTTGCAGTAATATTTAATATATAAATTGCAGTGTGGGGGGATGGAATGAGCTGAATAGCACTGTGCTGTGTTGGGATATATTTATACCTTCCTTTTCATATAGGAAAATTGAGTGTTTATATGGTGTGGTGATTAAGGGTGTTGCAGCAGTTCTCTGGAAAAGTTACGCTTCAAATTCTGACTTGGCCATGACATTTATTGTCATTCAGGTGGTCACTCTCTCACAGGGTTATTGTGAGTTTAGAAGTGGGGGGGATACACATCAGCTTTAATTCATTTTAATTGTACCCCCCTCCCCCAATTGCAATTTATATTCTCCTTATTTACTTTTCCTGGAGAATAACTATGTGGTCACTAAGAGTCAATATTGACTTGATGACACTAAATTATTTAGCTCAGTGTGGTTTTTTTCTTATTGTTCTTCCAACATGGAAAAGTTTTGGTCCTGTTCAGTTGACAGGTGGGGGATCTACAGGATCTCTGAAATAGAGTCTGGCTGTCTGAAATCTCTTATATGCATTTTGAACTTATTCCCTGACATTCTTTTCTCCAGTCTCTTTCATAGTAACTGCCTTTTCTAAAACATTTATGCCATCAAACAACAGATGACTTCTACATCACTAAATTATGAAAAGAAGTAATTAAAACAACAGTGGTAATTTATAAATGTGGATAGAGAAACCGCTCCTGTAAGATAACTTTTGCATTAGTGAACAATGAAGAAGAGCTGATTAAAACAACTGCTACTCGCTGAAACCTATCAACCTGACAATTATGAATGGAGATATAGCTCCTCTAAGTTCTTAATGGAATGGAATTCCTGGCCAAGTAGCAGCTTCTGATAGCTTTTATATTTCCATTTGCTAATCAGTAGCTGTAACATTTCATCTCCTCAGCATGCCATTTTATGATAGAAATAGAGAAAGGAGGTATGTCCTTCAAGCAACCAGTAACATCATAGTCTGATCTGCAGCCTAGAAGGAACCAGCACGTACTCCTCATTTCTCTCAGACATCCTAAAAAGGCTCTTCCCACCTTAATGGCAATTTACTTGCCGTTTATTGTGAGATAAAGCTCCTGGCCCAGCCTTTTTTTTTTTCAGACCGCAGGACAGGTCTGCAAAATCTTCGCTAAGTGAATGTGCTTCTTTCAGGCGAGATAAAAATTAATTGAACAGAAATTGTGGTTTTAAAATGTTCATTAAGCATCACCATACAAAAGCCCATTTAAAAGAAAAGAACTCTAGTTTTAGAACGTCCCGTATGTTTAAATATCAGCCAAGTGAAATATTGCCTTAGCACTGTTTTCCTGCATTAATGTGTTACTGGACTGAAAAAAACAAACAGGAAGAAGGCAATAGCAAAGCACTTATATACTATTACCAAGAAATCTAGATGGACACATTTATAAAGTTGCCAAAACAGAAACAGAAAATTCCTCAAATTACAGCGCATAAACTAGGATGCCACAACAACAGAGATCAGAGAAAGAAAACTGATTATGTGCCATCAAGTCAGTGTTGACTCTTAGTGATTGCATTGCTAGATTTTCTCCATAATAATCTTTGGTCACTAATCTTTCAGACCTTTCATCAATGCCCCAACTGTACTGTAACTGTTCTTCCACCTTTCTGCTAATTATATTCTTCTTCTCTTTCCTTTCCTTTCCCAGCATTAGAGCCTTCTCCAGAGAGTTAGATCTTCACATAATGTGTGTGAAGTAAGGCAATTTGAACCTGGCCATTTGTATCTCAAGTGGACTGATTGTTTGATGATCCATTTGTTTTTCCCAAAGGAGGTTTTTTCCAAGAGGCAACTGGACTTTTTGGTTTTTCTTTGAAGACGTTTCACTTCTCATCCAAGAAGCTTCTTGGAGTCCAGTTGACTCTTGGAAAAAAGCACCTTTGGGACAACCATGTCCTGGATGACTGAGAATCTCCATGAATCCATTTGTTTGTTTTCTTGACTGTCCAGGATATTCTCAGGAGTCTTCTCCAAAACCAAATTTCGAAAGCATCAATGCTCTTCCTGTCCTGCTTTTCAAAGCCCCTGTTTCATTTTCACTTCCATAAAATGTCACAGGGAATACCATAGCTATTCTGATCTTTGCAGGTGTAGAAACATAATTGTATCTGAATATATTTTCCAAGGCCTTTATGGTTTGCACTGCCAAGTTCTAGTCTGCTGGTTTCTTGTTCCCGTCCTGTTGATGGTTGAAAGAAAAAAGTGCAGAAGTATTAAGAAAAAAAATAAAAGAAGCTTCCCATTTTCTTTGTAGCAATTATAAGTACAGTTAAAAGAATTGTTTCACTCTATGCTTACAAAAGAAAGCTCACTCTTTTCTGTTATCCAGGGTTTTTTTCTAATCATCAAAACCACAAATCATAAGTGCATTTTTCCATTTTATGCAAAACAAAATTATTTTATTTCAATAGTACATAGCATTGCTGTACTTTGGTGGTAAGTTATCCATTTGCATCAAACATATACTAAGGAACATATCTTAATTTATCTTAGCTTGCCTCATCCTTACCCCCTCTTATGTCAGTTATTTTGCTGAGATCTATTTTAATATAATTCCCTTTGGGGCAACAGTTCAAACACAATAAGAGTTGAAGAGTATCACCTATCTTATCTTATCCAAGCCTTGGGCCCTTCTCTTCCTTTATTTTTATCACTAACACAGCAACAAAAATCCTTTTTACTGCTTTTATCTTTTTTGCAAGTCTAAATTCTCTCTGTGCTTTATCCTTTCTGGGTTACTTTCTGCGTATACCAGCTACTTGCTAGTATGTCTTCTTGGAAACTGCATCCATCTTTCAGATCCTTTTTAAAAATATTTATATTAAACTTTACATTATACAGATAAAAATTCAAAATACAAGAGATTTAAAAAATAAGTTCAGAAAAAGAAGAAAAAAGAAAAGAAGAAAGGTAACCTCCCCCTTTCTCCAAGCAAGTATACTATAGATAACTTTAATAAATTATCACATCTCTTAAAATATAATAAATCATCTTGTCATTCCATATCCTACTCCATTTTCTAGAAATCTGTAAAGTTTCATTACTCCATCATAATTAGCAAAAGTTTCCATTTTTGATGTCCAATACATCTTCCTTTTAATTCTTAGCTGAGCCAAAGGGTACCTATGATTTTCTGTTTCCCCCATTTTTTTTGGAACAGGGTATTATTGTAGTTCTAGTGTCTTAGTTTTGAAATATTTCCAATTCTTCTTTGCTTCATTCAACCTGAATATTTCTATCCATAAGATCTCATCTGCTACGTTTACGCCTGTTGAATTTGGCTCCCTTGAAATCTACTTTGCATATGTTTCAATTTCTCTTTCTCTTCCCAAAGTTTTCATCTCTTCAGTCACTTATTCCTTATGGAATCAGATTTAGCCAGTTCCTTTATTTTATTCTTTAACATTTTGGAAAATGAAACAGCAAGGAAGTGAGGAATTTGGAAAACCTTGCAGTCATGGCTTCCAATTAATTATCCAGGTAGTTGAATTTTTCCCTCATGACCCTTTCCTAAAAATGATGCAATCTGTTCC
The DNA here is from genome assembly GCF_900518735.1 of Pseudonaja textilis. Next base: position 5,598,523 of record NW_020769313.1, read on the forward strand.
AGGACGGCAGCATCCAGGAATTCTCCCTGCTTCATCCTTCAGTTCTTGCATTCCACTTGTTGAGTTTCACCAAGTTTTAATAATGCTTACTGTATTTTCACTGTTTGTTCCTACAGTACTTTCTTTTCCTACCCAATTAATGCTGAATAATCAACTATAACTTTATAACTGGAGTACATCTGGAAAGCAGTGGGTTAGAGAAAGCTGATTTAACACCATATACCAAATGGCCATACCACAAGATCCAAAGCAGTATATTGGATTATCCACCCAACGTCCTCCTCTAGTTTTTCTTATCTTATTATGCTCACATTTCTAACCAAGAGGGTATAGCTCACATTTATAATCACAGCAGAGTATAGGAGCTGTCTTTCCAGTTTGTTTTTACAGATTTTACTAAAATTGGTTAAAAGTTTTCAGAACAAATCTACTCATTTTCAATTATCTATAGATATCGTTAAGGGAGAAAAATATTATATTCTAAGTAGTATCTATAATTGCAAAGGTGAAGATACTGACTTTTAAAATCTAGAGAAGCGAAATAGTGACCTGATATTTCAGACACAAGTAACTTCTGTTTCCTTACTCTTAAGGTGACTGTTGGTTATTGGCTGCCATTGGTTCCCTGACTCTCAATGAGGAACTTTTACATCGGGTTGTACCCCATGGACAGAGTTTCCAGGAGGACTATGCGGGTATTTTCCACTTCCTGGTAAGACGTGCATTTTGCTACAGGACATGTGTGTTACAGAACGAAAGAAAGGCAGTTCAGAAAAAGTGGCATGTTTTATTCCAACCTAACTATTCTTACTTTGCTCAAACCAAGCCTGGCTGTAAATTCCTTATTCCTTCCTTTTTTTTTATTCCTCAGATATGGCAATTTGGCGAATGGGTAGATGTGGTAATAGATGACAGATTACCAACCAAGGATGGAGAACTTGTGTTTGTGCACTCAGCTGAGTGTCAAGAATTTTGGAGTGCTCTGCTAGAAAAAGCTTATGCCAAGTAAGTGTTGCTGGTGTTTAGGTCATTAGATGGCTAACGTAGGGGTGGATGCCTGCTTTCTCAAGCAAACTCTACTCTGGATTTGTTTCTCTGTTATTATAGTTCCCACCTTCTATATAGGTGGAGACCGCTGACAAGGTTTGTAGGTACCCTTCTAATTCTGAGTTTTGTTTGCTATACAGGTTGAATGGCTCTTATGAAGCCCTGTCAGGAGGAAGCACAACCGAAGGCTTTGAAGATTTCACAGGTGGTGTGGCAGAAATGTATGATCTCAAAAGACCACCACGCAATTTATCCAAAATCATTTGCAAGGCCCTTGAGAGAGGATCTCTGCTTGGCTGTTCTATTGATGTAAGATAGACTCCTGAGAGGGTTCATTGAGTTTGGGAATTTTAAAAGTCTTGGAGTTCTTCCTTTATTTGCTTCTGATTTTTAGACACCCATTAGGAGGCCAGAAGTAAGCAGAATATTGGATTTAGTAAGTGTAGATTTATCGGAGTTGAACAATTGAATGAGCCTATGTTATGTGTAATGGGGCAGAACAAATGTTAGATTACAAAGCTCCTTTTCCATGACACTTTGGTTGGGAATGTCAAATAAGAGTTTTCTGAAAGTCATTGTTCATTGCTCATTCCAAGCTTTCAGCTTTCGTTTCTTTAAGAAAAGAATATCACTTCAAACATGAAAAAACAAGATAATACATAAATATAATATACAAGAAATGAGACCATAATTGGATCTGCTACCTTCTGCTTCATTTTATCTTTTTGTGAACTAAGGAGGAGCATGTCTGAGACTTTGCATTAAGTTGTTTTCTTGGTCTGAGCTCAAACCCCACTTATCTAGTAGCAGTTCTTCCTCATCCTTCAAGGCCATTCCCTATGCCCTGCTACAAAAGTCTATTCTAAAGTTAGCCATTACTTAAGTAACTGCATCACTTTGGAATCTTGGTTCCTCTTGGGGGTATATTTTTCTTGTACAGACTGTTGTCTCTCTGATTGAGAAGTTTTATCACTCCTGCTGTTCTGTGTCTTTAATCTCATGCCATCTGATTCCAGATGGAGGGGTCAGGACACCTAAATTATTACACAATGTGGTTTATCCTTTTTCTCAGATTACAAGTGCATTTGACATGGAAGCAGTTACTTTCAAGAAACTAGTGAAGGGTCACGCCTACTCGGTCACAGGATTTAAAGGGGTAAGTTTCTCTCTGTGATATTTACAAATACCAATTCAAGGATTTAATTACTTAAGTACATAGCCTAATGTCTCAAATTTGGCAGGTGGAGTATCGTGGCCGTCAAGAAGAGCTCATTCGCATAAGGAATCCCTGGGGTCAGGTCGAGTGGACTGGCGCATGGAGTGATAGGTGAATCATAGAACTGTAGAGTTAGAATGTACTTTAGACACATCAAGTCCAACTCTTGCTCTGTGCAGGGTTCACCAGACCAGAGCATCTTTGACAAATGACCATGTTTGAAAGTTCATAGTGAAGAACACACCACTTAATTTGGCAGCTGATAACTATGATCTACAGCTTGTGTAGTCAAGAAATGCTTCCTGATCGCTAGTCTTACTCCTTGAAATTTTAACTTTTAGTGGTGGTCCCACCCTTTGGGACGAGTGAGTCTCTTTCCTCTGGGTGATAACCCCACACGTATATGAAGACCTCTGTCATACCTCCCTTCAGTTTATGTTGGCTAAACCTGCCCATTTCCTTTAACTGTTTTCATATAGGACTTGTTTCTCAGACCATTCACCCTCCTGGTAACCCTCCAACTGTCCTTTTTGAAGAGTGGTGCCCAGAATTGGACACCATATCCCAAATGGGATCTGATTTATGTAGACTGAAACAATTACTTGCTATGATCTGGCTTCTGTTAATGCCACACTCCCCTTTTTACTTTCCTTTTTTCCTACTGCACTACACTGCTTGCTTACATTTAATTTACATACAATAAGTACAGCAAAATCCCGTTCACATGTACTATTGCCAAACCAGAACTTCATTCTCGATGAATATTTTTCTAACCTAGAAGTAGAACTTTACTTTTTTCCCCCAATTAAATATAATTGTATTAATTTGATTCACTGCTTCAGCTTGTTGGGATGCTTTGAGATCTTCTCCATCTAGAGTATTAATCAGCTTGCCTGGTTTGTGTCATCTGCAAATTTTGTAAATGTCCTCTTAATGCAGCCATACAAGTCATGACAGTGACTTGGTCCTGTTATGTTATTTTCAGTCTCTGATATGAGCAATTTGTATGCGTGACTGAAAATTTTAAAGACCTTTTTAGAAAGGAGAGTCTTGAACTACATTGACTCTTTGGGAAGAATCTTTTCCAATTCTATATGAAAATGCCCAGAATTGACTGTGACTTTTTTTTTCTTACAAAATATATTCTACAACGTATCACTGAGCTTGCAACTCTTTAAACTAGCCCTTTGCTGTTCTTTAGTAGTAATGTTCCCAGCTAAAATTGGAAGTAGAGCAGCAGTACAGGGAAAATAGCATAATTGCCTTTTTGCTGCCATTTTAGCTCTTCTGAATGGAATGAAGTAGATCCTGATGAGAAGGATGAATTACAACTGAAGATGGAAGATGGTGAATTCTGGTAAGTTCCAAAATCTGTGGGCCAAATCTGTGTGCTGTACACTCAGCATGTATCTTAATCATTCCTAAAACTTTGGCATCATGTACAGCAGAAGTCAAGACTAAATAATTGCTTCTTAAAATATCCTTGTTAGACCCACTAATGCAGGCCAGTATAGCTATTGAACTGTTTTCTGCCTTCTCCAAAAGAACAAAGTTCTCTAACTGAAAAAGAAGACTTGAAATAAAGAATAACTGAGCACAGAGAACAGCATAAAAGCAACAGAATAAGGTTGCCTGCATTGAAGCTTGTTCCAAAGAAACACATAACACAAATATTAAATATGTCAGTAGTACAATATCAAATGTAAGCACCAGCTGACTGCAAGAATCAAAGCAGCTGATATACAGCACACCTGCAGTTACAACTGAGCCCCTGGATGCAAAATCATTAAAGAAGACAAAAATACCAATCAATACACCACCAAAATGGAAGATCAGACTGGAAAATGAAATCAACATGCCAAGATCAGATGCAAGCAAACCAAAATGGATGAAGGAAAAGAAGTTGAAGAATAAGACTCTCAAAGAATACCTGATCAAGAAGTACCACCTAGAAACAAGGAAGCGCCAGAAACAGTAAAATACCAAATAACAGCTATAACCAAGAAGATCAGTAGATACAAATTTGGAAATGCACATTATCAGCAGAATCTCCAATTTCAATTGAATCAGAAATTTTTACCAATCTGTCCGTAAAGAGACTGCTCCAGTAAAGCTAAAAGAAAACAACTTGTAATAATACTAGATATGGTAGAGAAAAAGACAGGGAAGATGTAGAATTGGTTAGCTCCAGGTGAACCAAAACTGAATGATTTTAGGTTGAAACCTCTGATTAATTAACATCTGGCAAACCTACCAGTGGTGGAATTCAAAAATTTTACTACTGGTTCTGTGGGCATGGCTTGGGTGTGGTGTGGCTTGATGAGTGTGGCAGGGGAAGGATACTGTAAAATCTCCCTTCCCACCCCACTCCAGGGGAAGGTTACTGCAAAATCCCATTTCCTCCCCATCCCACTAACCTGCTTTCCAGCTCCATTCTCCTGTGCAGGGCAGCAAAAGAAAACCCAGCCGATCAGCTGGGACTCAGGAGGTAGAGAATATATGGGGGCGGGGCCAGTCAGAGGTGGTATTTTCCAGTTCTCCGAACCACTCAAAATTTCCGCTACTGGTTCTCAAGAATTGGTCAGAACCTACTGAATGCCACCTCTGAAACCTACCCAACAATGTAAGATTCAACAAAAGGGACAGCACTAGGTAATTACAAGCCAATTACTTACGTACTGATAACTATCAAATTGCTTTCAAACTGATGTGGTAGCAACAGTATTATTGAAAACAAGCTCCTTCCCCCTGAGCAGAAAGGAAACTGCCCAAAAGGCAGAGGAAAAAAAGATCCAATTGACAAGATGATTTTAGAAAACTGCAAGAGAAAAAAGACCAACTTAAATATACAGTACAATAAGGCATTCATCTCCCTGCCTCATGATTGGATAATTGTGCCAAAAAATAATAGGAGTGAGTAGTAATAGAAAATGAAGAAATTAAAGTGCTCTGAGGCTTTAGCAGTCACACAGACAAGCATCTGCATCTGACACGCCAGATTTACAACTGTTGATAAAAAAGATAAAACACAGCTGGATAGTGGATGTGGCAATACGTGAAGAAAACAGAAGATAAGAGAAAAGACTGGAGGAAATTATGAAATGCAAATACTTGTAAATAGAAATAGATAAAAATGCCGGATTCAGTCTAAACATCTGGCAGACTCTGCAACCAACCATAATGAACAACAAATGAGTTTTGTAAAGGAAAATCAGAATGCAAAAGTAAACCCTGCCTCATCAGCTTTTTAATGTTGAGAGCATCTCCAGACATGGATGGAGGCACTCCTGATATTGTTGTGCATGTATTGGTCCAATATGTGGGTGATACTAAACTGTTCAGGGTGATAAATATAAAAAATGATTGTGAAAAGCTCCAGGATGATCTTTTAAAAATAGGTTAAACGGTCAATCATATAATAAATGCAGTTCAGGATAAGTAAAACGCACGTTTGAGAAATAAAAAACCACTGATGGGAACAGAGCTGTCTGCAGGGAAAGTATCCCAAGATCAGAATGAGTAAGCAGCAGCTGTGAAAAGTGAATTCCATGCTAAGTATATTAGAAAAGCAATTAAAAATGAAACAGTCAACATTATACAAATCAATTCTCTATCTGATTTTGAATACATTCTGATCACTGTATTTAAAAAAGATATAATAGAGCTGGAAGACATATGTAAGAGCAGCTAAAGCAATAAGGAGACTTGGATATTTTACAAAGACAGACTAGAATGCTTGAAATTCTTTAGTTTGGAATAAAGGCAACTTGATAAAACTATATAAAATCACATGTGGTTGGGAAAATATAAGCAAGGAATCGTTTTCAGTGAAACTAGGTATCTGCATGGAAGGAAATTTAAAACAGACTAGCTGATAACCCGGCATTGCCTGGGTAAAATCGTGTATTCAGGACTCGCAGTGTTGCAAGGCTTCTATTCCTCTGCTCAGGAGTTTGTTGTCTATACTGGTGTTTCATTTTTTTTATTACACTTAGCCAATCGCCTGATGTTTCTTTGAAGAGCTGAGAGGGAGCCCCCTTGTGGAGTACTGTGAAGCCGTTACCATGTTGCAGTGCCGCAGTACTCATTCACACTTATGAATGATGGCAGAGTCACTGCAACATTCACCCTGCCTATTCCTCAACCCCAACACACCAGGTCTCCACAGGAACTGGTCCTGTGGAGACTCACTTACCTTGTGATGATCTAACGTGTACCACCACCACTCCCCGAGGGGTGTTAAGGGTGTCTTACCCCCACAGTATTTGTTTCCAGAGAGTAACACACACACACATACACAAACACATACACATATCCGTTTTTATATATATAGATAAAAGAAACGCTGCTTCATACTGCATGCAAGTTTCCTGTAGTAAGTTTCCCAAAACCTATTGCATTTTGGAAGAAGTTATGTTTCTACTTCCTGCTTGCAAGCACCCAGGAGGCAGCTGGTTGGCTCGTGTGAAAAAAGCAAATGAGGGACTAAGACGGGCTTTAACCTGGTCTGGCAGGACTACTATTACAGTTTTAGAGTAGTTGTACTGATTATTTTCTTCTGCTGTAAAGTAGCACTGAGACCATCATATGTACTTTTGCTATTGTTCTTACTATGTCTTCTGCTCCTTCAGGATGTCTTTTCGAGACTTTATGCGTGAGTTTTCTAGACTTGAGATCTGTAATCTCACCCCAGATGCTCTGACAGTGGAGGAAACAAAAAAATGGCACACTACATTATTTGAGGGGAGCTGGCGACGGGGCAGTACAGCTGGAGGCTGCAGAAACCATCCAGGTAACAGAGATTTTCTCTACTTACTCCTGTCTTTTCTGCCTCATGCTTGATGGATTACTATAAACTAGTGGTCTCCTACCCTGTCAACTTTAAACCTGGAGGACTTCAGCTCCCAGGGGAGTTGAAGTCCACCAGGCTTAAAGTTGCCAAGGTTGGAGACCCCTGCTATAGATTACATATCATCCTTGAGTTACGACAGTTCACTTTGCAACTGTTTGAGGTTACAACATAACTCCCCAAGTACTTACGACACAATCTCGAAGTTATGAATGTTGCAGTGCCGCAATAGTCATTCACACTTATGAATGATGGCAGAGTCACTGCAACATTCACCCTGCCTATTCCTCAACCCCAACCCACCAGGTCTCCACAGGAACTGGTCCTGTGGAGACTCACTTACCTTGTGATGATCTAACGAGCCACCGGTTCCTTTGTCTGCTTTAGTGGATTCGTGCAGAACAGGGGCCTAAAATAGTGGGAGATCATGCGAGATCTTTAAGCCTCTATTTTTGATGAACTAAGACCTGTACCAAATCCACCCAAAAAGCATTTGCAACCTGACGAGACTTTGGGACAGTAGAATTTCATTGCTTCAAGTTTTGTGGGCTTGCAAATACTTTTCACACCGAGAGTGGAAGCTTCTCAGGGATGAGGTCATGGCCCCCAGAAGCTTCTAGTCTTGGCGTGAAAAGCATTTGCAAGCCTTTGGGAGGTTTGAAGCAATGCGATATCACTGCCCCAAAGTCTCTTCAGGTTGCAAACGCTTTTCACGTTGAGACTACAAGCAGGCAAAGAAACCGCGACGGAGAGGCAGCCTCCATTATATTCATAATTTGAGGATTACCTACCTACATCACATGCAATTAGATTAAAAGGGGGGACCATTTTGACCCTATTGAGAGGGTAGAAGTCTGAAAGTCAGTTCTCTTTTCCTCCATTGATTTTTATTCCTTGACTTGGCTTCTTCCCGGATCTTACTCATTTCAAGTGATGCTATCTAGGTTTGGTACTGAGATTCACTACACTTATCCCTTTGTCTTGCAGCTACGTTCTGGATTAATCCACAATTCAAAATCAAGCTTTTAGAAGAAGATGATGACCCAGACGACAATGAACTGGCATGCAGCTTCTTAGTGGCTCTGATGCAAAAACATCGAAGAAAAGAACGCCACGCTGGAGGAGACATGCATACCATTGGCTTTGCTGTCTATGAGGTAACACCAGATGGTTTTCTGGTTTTCCTATTCTGCAGCAAAGCTTACAGAAATTTGTTCCTAATCTTTCTCCCTCTCTCTCTTCCCCCCCTCTCTCCCCCCCACCCCATAGGTTCCTGAAGAGGTATACCTGAGCTCTACCAATCCATTATTTGATCTTTTTGTGAAGGTGGACAATGGCTGACTGAAATAGGTTGAAATGCAGATAGTCAACTCTCATAAGAAGTTCCTCTCCTCTTACTTGAAACCATCATAAGTTGCCACAACTACTTTGATGGTTACAGTGTATTAAGATACTCAATGCTGTGTATCTTCTGAAACTTAAAAGAGTCAGTTATTAAGGGGGCACAGAAACCTGCCTATGTAAAAAAATAATAATTGAGTGTGTATTTTTTATTTCAAGAAAACTGTTTTGACTTGTATCTTCTCCTTTATGCTTTTGAATTGTGTGTGAGTGTGGTTATACACACATGCATACATTGGTTGGTACCTTGATGGTTGAACCAGCTGTATAGAACCCCTGAACTGCTTCTCTCCCAGGCCCAGGGCTGTCAAAGCGTTCATCTGAAGAAGGACTTTTTTCTGAGGAACCAATCTCAAGCACGTTCAGAGACCTTTATCAACTTGCGAGAAGTGAGCAATCACATTCGTCTGCCACCTGGTGAATACATCATAGTTCCCTCTACCTTTGAGCCTAACAAAGAAGCAGACTTCATCCTGCGTGTCTTCACAGAGAAACAGTCAGACACAGAGTGAGTCCATGCTTTGTGACCTTCCTCTAATATTGGGGTGGTTTTTTTTCCAGAGACCTATAAGTAACCTTTAGGCTTTGCACCTTCAGTCCAAAAATCTCCTGGGGTGTTAAAGAGTTTTCTTGGAGGAAAAAGAAGGCATTGGGCACAAAGTAATAAACAGACTTCAGTTGCATCCATCTCTGAATAGAAGGCAGTAGAAAGAGAATGTTTCCCATGTCTTCTCATTTTTACAAAAGCATTGGAGTCTCTAAGTATTCTTTCTTTTTTAGGGTGCTTGATGATGAGATCTCCGCAGATCTACCAGATGAGGTGAAGTTGAACTACCAGGGGCCGTTCTTTTCTTTCATTGTTCTTCTTCAGTGCAGTATCTGCCAAATGGCCTGGACTTGAGTTCTCGTAATCTTCTTGCATCCTGGCATTGAAATTCAACCCACTTTACAGGCAGAGGTTGAGAAAGAGCTGTTCTATAGAGGGGTTTTAAAAGCTGTAAGATTGGCAGATGTTTTTTAAAAACTTGGTAATGCTTGCTTCCAATTCACATGTTTCCATACTTGGTTTACCTTTCTGAAAACCCGAAGGTTCTCTTACAAATTAAAATAGGCTTGGGTAGAAGGAAAAATAAGAAAGAACAGAAACAAGATGATCCAGGTAATGGGTGTAAGAAGGTTCTAAGTTGATTTTAATGTTGGGAGGATAGAACATATCCTCAGTTTAAGTTTATACATTTCTAGAATATTCCAAGAATAGTTTAGTCTAAACATTGTTTTAGCCAAGTATTGTTTAACATAGAAGTATTCAAGTTTTGCTTAGTCCCCTGCAGCGTCCATATAATCCCCTTGGCACTCGTGTGGATCCAACTTTGACCAAATAAGCCCTTTATCCTAATTTCATTCCTTTTAATTGAGAGGGGAAAAGAAGCTTTAAAGTATCAATTTCTGTGATGGAATGGACACCTGCAGGAGCAGAGAGAGAGCATTTTGGCAACGCAGAGCTTTCCCCGAGAGAGACCTGGATTAAGAGACTGCACAGTCCCAAAGGACGGAGGGAGGGGGGAGAAGGAGAGGTTCAGGGTAACTACACCCTAGAATCTCTCGAGCTATATCTAGTAGCTTAGAAACTTACAGCTTTAGTTTGGCAAGATTTTCTCCATTAGGTGTAAGCAAAGAAAGGATTGAGCTTGATTGAATCTCACTGTCTCATCCAAGCCCAGAATTTCCCTTGCGTCAAAGGGAATTCAGAATTGCTGTAGCTCTGCTGTCAGTGGAGCTTCCCTCCCCTTGGCTGTCTGGATTTCCTGACATATTTGTTTTTCTTCCTAGCATTTGCTGTAAGTCAGGGTCTGCTTTTTTTACATCAGGGGTGTCAAACTTGCGACAACACATTGTCGTCACGTGATGTATCACAAACTTTTTTCCCTTTTGGTAAAACGAGTAGGCGTGGCCAGTATGTGACACATCTGGCCCACGGGCTGTGAGTTTGACACCCCTGTTGTCAACTTATAAAATATTTCTATGGTGTTTTTAGAGTTGCCAACAGAAAGGGGGAGCAGTGTGACAGCTTGCAAACTGAAAGTACTTTCCATAGTTTTCAAAGATAGTAAAAGACAGTAACTAGGTGACTGAAGTTTCTGCCACGCAAAATTCTAACTGGAGAGCATGATTGATGACTCTTGGCTACGGATGTGTCCCATTGGAGAATATGAATTACGATTCACCCAGAGGGTGGGGGAAAACCAGGGTCAAGGGTGATAATGAATTATGTGTCCCAGAGTCAGTTACACCCAGAGTCGGCAGTACCGGATGTTTTAACTCCCAATAAATCCTTTTGAAGTTTTGGAAGTTTGGCTCAAGACTCATGATTTAAATGGGGGTGACTGTCAGAATCTTGATCCCTGTCTTAGAATAACTGAGTGTTGCTCCAGTGGTTGCAATAGGGATTAACCAATTTACTTGTCACCTGAGTCTGAATATGTGAACTGGCCTCAAACCACCCAGCTGACTTTCATGTCTAGAACTCACTGGCACCTGGTTTCTAGCCTGGAGCCTTAACCACTAGATCAAACTGGCTCTCTAATCAAATTCACATTTTAGGGACTTGAATTAATCATGGGACCATAGCCAGCATTTGGGAAATAAGGAACATATAGATGAGGCAGGTTATTCTTTGTGCCTCCTCCATTACATTTAATGGGCCCTTGCCCAGAAGTAGCATATCAATGGCTTAATCGAGTCCTTCTATTTTTTTTGTTTTCTCAGGAAGAAATATCTGAGGATGATATAGATGAAAATTTCAGGAATATGTTCCAGCAGCTTGCAGGAGAAGTAAGTATTGTGCCTTAGCTTTCCTGTGGATTCTTTCTTCTTCCGTTGTTGCGTAGAATGAGGAGTATGGAAAATAGCAGCTAGTTGCTGTGACTAACATAATATTGAGGAGGCTTTAAGGCCATTGCCATTTAAATCAATTTAGTAGAAGAAGCAATACAGGTACTCTTCAACTTGCAACAGCTTCTTTAGTGACCGTTAAAAGTTATAATGACACCGAAAAAAGTGACTTATAACCGTTTTTCACAGTTACAACCTTTGCAGCATCCCGCTGATCATGTGATCAAAATTCAGATGCTGGGCAACTGGTTCATATTTATGACCATTGCTGTGTCCCAAGGTCATGTGATCACTTTTTGCGGCCTTCTGACAAGCAAAATCAATGGGGAGAGATTCACTTAACAGCCAGATTACTAACTTGTTACCTGCAATGATTCACTTAACACCCGGATTACTTAATTTATTATGTGTAATGATTCACTTAACATCTATGGCAAGAAAGATCATAAAATGGAGCAAAACTCAATTAACATGTCTAAACCAAAATTTTGGAGTCAGTTTGTGATTGTAAGTCAAGGACTATCTGTACACTTGAATCAAAGATCTCTTTGATTTAACTGCCTTCAAAGTAATCTCTGAACCTAATTTGGTTCATAGGATATTGTGGGGATAAAATGAGACTTAAAAGCACGTCTATATCATCAGAAGCTTGGGAAAGCGAAACAAACATTTAATTTAAAATTCATATATCATGGTATAATTTTTTTAAAAAGCGGTTGTTATTGGAATAAACTATATGGACTGCAGAGTTCCACACTCAGAATTCCCATGACTGTATCCAGTGTTATGACCATCTTCGGTGATGTTGCAGCCATCCCTTGACACACTTTTGTAGACCACCCTAGGTAGTGTCAACGTGTGAGAAATTATCAGTAATCTACTTTCAGAAGAAAATGAGACTTTTAATACTTTTGACATTTTATAAGCAATTAATTCTCTTTTCTCCATTATTCCAGGACATGGAAATCAGTGTTTTTGAACTCAGAACTATTTTGAATAGAGTCATTGCTAGACGTAAGTACTGCTTAGTTGATTCAGGATTATAGGGAGTGAGATTGTTACATCTTCTTTTTCATATATGTATTCCAAGTTCTACTTTAGAAATAACTTCCTTTATAACTATGGCTCTTTTTCTTACTTTGTTTAGACAAAGATCTGAAGACTGATGGATTCAGCATGGACTCTTGTCGCAACATGGTCAATCTGATGGATGTATCCTCTCTGCTATAAATGAGAGGGATTTTCTGGTCATAATAAAACAGACAAGCAAAATATATTCTATATAGCTTATCCCATGTTAAGCCCCTGGGCTTCTACATTGTTCTAAATTGCAAATTATCCAAACCCATTTAATAGCAATAGCACTTAGACTTATATACTGCTTTACAGTGCTTTACAGCCCTCTCAAAGCAGTTTTACAGAGTCAGCATATTTCCCCCAACAATTTGGGTCCTCATTTTACCTACCTTGGAAAGATGGAAGGCTGAATCAACCTTGAGCCTGGTGAGATTTGAACTTCCAAATTGCAGGCAGCCAGCAGTAAACAGAAGTAGCCTGCGGTACTGCACTCTAACCCCTGCGCCACCATTTAAGCTAGTGTATAGCTTGTTTTGTCTCTCTGTGGAGTTTGTCCTGGCTGATAAGTGGTCCAGATATGTGTTAAGGTGGTTTACGATACTGTACTAGAGTTTATTCATGTTTTGTATATTGTCTTGATACTCTGCTCACAAAAGTATTCATTCTAGCACTAGTAGTAAGGCTTTACAAATGTTATGGGTTGAGAGTTAGTTGGAAATTAATTACAGATCTTATTTGGGGGGGAGGAATACCCTTATCTTTACTTCTGTTATCTTGTTCAGATTTTTTTCTTCAATAGGAGCACTGATGTAGCATAAGGAACCTAGAGTTGATCACTGGGGGAAAAATTCTGAACAAATAAATGGAATTAAGCTATGAGATGAAACTACTTTTCATTATATTGATTCAAGCCCCTTCAGGAACAACAGTGATTGGCAAGTGGCTTTGTAAACAAGCTTTAGCAAGGCAACACATTTTTCTTACCAATAATTATAACAATGATGGCTAACCTTTTGGGGCTCCTGTGCCAAAAATTGTGCGTGCGCTTGCATGCTTGCACTTGCAATGCGTGCGCCACCCCACGTCCCCTACACATGTGCATGCAATCCCCACCCCCACCGCCCCCTTACCTACACTGCACCTCAAGGCTGATTTTCAGTGGGTTTGAGGCCTTTTTCGTCCTCCCAAAGGCTTGAGGAAGGCTTCCACAAGCTTTGTAGGCCGAAATCTAGCCCCATTTCATCACTTCCTGTTTTCCCTGTTTTTCCGAAAAAGGTCTCAAACCGGCCAAAAATGAGCTGTGAGGCATGCATGTGCACAATGTGGTAAGTTTGCCTGCAGCTCATGTGCCGGCACAAATGGCTCTGCATGCCACCTGTGGCATGCGTGCCATAGGTTCACCATCACGGAAGTATAATAATACAGGAACTGGGCATGGCTACTCTAGTAAAGAGAAGGACCATGGGAGACATGATAGCAGTCTTCCAATATTTGAGTGGGTGCCACAAAGAGGAAGGGGTCAAGCTATTTTCTAAAGCGCCTGTAGGCCAGACAAGGAATAATGGGTGGAAACTGAACAAGGAGAGATTTAATCTGGAAATAAGGAGAAACTTTCTGACAGTGAGAACAGTCAACCAACGGAACACCTTGCCCTCGGAAGTTGTGGGAGCGCCATCTCTTGAGACCTTCAAGAAGAGATTGGACTGCCATTTGTCAGAAATGGTGTGGGGTTTCCCGCTTGGGAGGGAGGTTGGACTAGATGACCTACAAGGTCCCTTCCAATTCTGATTATCTGTAACTACTTGCTGCTGTTTTATTTTTCCCTTGGTTTGAGAAGAGCCTATTGTAATAACAACTCTAGACTTAGTTGTCTGGGTCATATGTCATAGACATATAGTCAAATTCATTCTAAGGTACCAATAAACAATTTTAGAAATAGTATGAAAGAGCAGGTTATATTGGATGAACATAGAAAGCCCAGAATCCTGCCAACATTATTTATGGGTTCTGTATGCATGTTCTGGACTTCATAAAGAGGTAGAGTACTATTTTCCCATCAATTTACCAATATTTCCCCAGACTTTCAGATTATAGGCCATTCTTTTTACCTTTTGAGGTTCTCTCCTTGACTATTTTGCTCTTCAGAAAGATGGCAGTGCCCGTCTGGGTCTTGTAGAATTTCAGATATTGTGGAACAAAATCAGGAACTGGCTGGTAAGAGAGATATGTTGCATATGTGTGTGGTCAGCACAGCTTTTGGTGGAAGATGGTGTTTAAAGATGACAAGAGGGTATGGGAAAAGTAATCTTAAGCACTTTTTTGGTTTTTTGTTTATGTGTGGGGCAGAATGTATTTCGCCAGCATGACCTGGATAAATCAGGAACTATGAGCTCTTATGAGATGCGTCTGGCCTTGGAATCAACTGGTAAGTCTGGAAGGGATGGTTGGAAATGTAAAAACATAGAGGGAACCTACTTTCATATGTGGTGGACCTGTAAAGAAGCCCAGAAATACTGGCAAAAAATTAGAAAATGGCTGGAGGAGATAACCAAAGAACAAATCGAATACAAACCAGAGTTCTTCCTACTAGGGATCTCTGATAAACATTTTCCTAAAAAGACGAAATATATAATAATTCATATTCTAACTGCGGCCAGATTAGCATTTGCCCAGTGCTGGAAATCATCCTGTTTACCTACAGATCAATTGGTCATTCAGAAAATATGTGACTGCGCAGAAATGGACAATTTAACCATAGCTCTTAAAAATAAAGAGTCTTCAGCATTTGATAATAATTGGAATGCGTGGTATAATTGGTTATATCAGAGATAAACTGTTCAATGAATAATGGGTAATTTAAGCATAAATAGTGATAAGATGTGTATATTTAAAGTAAGGTAGGAGAATTGGATCTTGCAGACTGTCAAAAAGAATATCTGTCTGGTTTTAACGTATTTTCTTTTTTCTTCCGTCTCTTTGTTTTTTTTCTCTCTTTTATACTTCTTTTTCTCCTTTTTCGGTCGCAAGACCGAGCGTTTTTTTTTTTTTTTCCTCTCTCTTTCCCTTCTTTCTTTCTTCTTTTTCTCTCTCTGTTACATATGTAATGTTGTTATGTTATTTTTTAATTGTAAATTCAATAAAATTTATATATATAAAAAAAGAAAACGCTGAGTTGATAGGTGTAGGAATCTTTATCAGCCAAAGAGACTGACAATTATGCAGCGTAGTTTGAATTTTCATTTATTTCATTTATGCTGAATAATGGCTTTATTGAACTGTTCTATTATTTCCTGCAAAAACAATCAATGGAGGGTGAAAGGAGAGCGAAATCCCTTTCTCAGGCATGGAAAATAAAGCTAATCATAAATATGGGTTGGTTTCCAGCCTCCCAGATTGGCTATGAGAACTTTGGAAAGTGCTTGGGCACCGATGCTAATGCTACTTTCACATTCTGATTTGGACATCTTTGCATTTGAGAACATTAATGAAAATTGCAGTTCTGTGACAAATGAAAATATGTTATTCATGTTGTTGAACTTAACCGTGCAAAGCTCCAGATAGTACAATCATTTCTGCTCCTGCCAGAATCTCCCCCCCCCTTTTTTTTACATAGTTTGTTTGGAAACAAAAGAAATAAAATAAGCATTGTGGAGCTTCTCCTGTCCTTGATTGTACAACTTTTTAATGAAAAAGCCTTGACTATTCAGGTACCTCCAAGTATGGGGTGTGGCTTTGCCTTTCCTCTCTTTATCTTCAGGAAGTGCTAAGAGAAATCCAGACTTAGTTGTCCTTATGATTCAATAGAAAGTTGTAGGCTTGATCCTCCATTTTCTATTTTTACTAGACATGATCTAGAAGAGAATTTTTACTCCTCTAATTCTGAGGATATTGCCTTGAGAGTTCAAGTTCCCAGTCAGCACTCTTAATCTTGTATAGGTAATTTAATAATTGCTTGTTCAATTAAATGAAAAGGACTCCTTTCTACATCTCAATCTTGTTCCTCCAAGGAAAATCTCACTTAATAATATAACTCATGATGCACTATTAGAGAGCTTTTCCCTGGAGGAGTAAGATAGACACATCCTTTCCCCTCCATTGTGCATTTAAGATATGATTTCTGTAAGAAAGATTCTTAGGAAAAACATCTTATCCTAGAGTTTCTCTTTGCTCACTCCAAGGATTATTTGCTTTTGTGGTAAAACAAAACAAACACTAATGTGATTTCTTACTGCAAATACATGCAGATCAATAAGTTAGTATTTCCATTGCATTTTTTACAAACATGGTAGGATTTGCTTCAAGCCTCTAGCAGGAATTCACTCGGAGCACCTGCTTGTGCATTATAAATATAGATAATTCCAGCAACTGAGTGATTCTAGGCTCCTTTTTAAGATATGTCATCTAATGGGGTTATACCTAGTATTTTTCAACTTTCCTGAGTTTTTAAATCATTTCCTGAATCTCTTCTAGTACACCTCATGACTTTCACTCTGTCAAGATTAATGTTCCATTTCTAAATCTTTAGGTTTTAAACTGGACAACAAGTTGCATCAAGTGATAGTGGCACGCTATGCTGATGAATCAATGGGTGTGGACTTTGATAACTTTGTCTGCTGTCTAGTCAAGCTGGAAACTATGTTCAGTAAGTGTTTACAGTGAAGGGGCTGATAAGGCAGCCACCCCCAGAGGCAATTAATAACCCTCATTTCATGTAGATTCATATCCAATCACAATATGTGAATTTCTGCTTTATGT
The DNA here is from genome assembly GCF_900518735.1 of Pseudonaja textilis. The sequence goes on from NW_020769313.1 coordinate 5,615,760, forward strand.
TTGCAGTGCAGCAAAAACAATTTGATGCTTAAAAAAAACAGCCTTGCTACACCAAATCCTTAAACTGTGAAATGGAAGGGAGGGAGGGAAGGAAGGAAACTCCTATTGAGGTATAAATGAATTCTAAAATCAGCTGATTATACAATTCATTTAAACCTCCATAGATATTGATGTAGCACAGCCATTTTAGCTCCCCAGATGACCGCTCTATTACTACTGAGGTAAATTGGGTCATTACCAAAATCACCTCATTTTTTAAATAGTTATCTATTCCTTTGACTATTCAAGGTTTGATGTGTGAGCTTCTTTGGGGAGTAGTTGATGATAATGCTGGAATAAAAATTCTTTAGCTAAATGGCTTTTCTCTTTATTTATTTTTTTACAAATTTTTCAGGATTCTTCCGTAGTTTGGATCCAGAAGGTTCTGGGAGTGCTGTGATGAATCTTGGGGAGGTAAGGAGAACCAGACTGTTTTTTTTTTATTTTTAGAGTCTCTTGGACATCAACTGGATATGGCAGAAAAAATGAAGAAATTAAAAGAGACGGAAGGGAAAAACAAGGTTTAGATCTGCTTTGATAGATAACAGTGTTGTTATTGAATTGTAGGAGAGAAAGACTTGAGAGAAAGCTAAGTTTTGCTTTGAGTACTTTATTCTTAAGATACTCGTGAAATATCCAAGGAGATATTTCTATATCCAAAAAGGAAAAACATTTGGAGGTCTATAAAAAAATAATTCTGACAACTTATGAAAATTAAAGTAGCTTTGACACTTAATTCCTACATAATTCTGAAAAATAGGGCGGATTATAGCCTAGTGTATCATTCTGAGTTTCTTTGTTGTTTTGTTTTCTCCACAGTGGCTGACATTCACGATGTGCGGCTAATGCAGTGATGGAAATTCATGAAGACGACCAGATGGGACTGGACTATCCTGAGTGCCTTCCATATGTCAGATCTGCAGACATCCGATGGCCCATCAACCTGATCCATTCTTTGCCACCGCATCCAGTCCAGAACCTGCTTTTTTCTTCCTCTTGGCAATAGACCCAAAAAATCCTGTGATTTATGTTCTCTCAGATTTACATGTCAGAGCTTCTTCAGGAAGCAGGCTTTTTCCTGCTGTTAGCATAAGTCTTGACAGCAGCATTTTAGGAACTGGTGAAAAAACGACTGAGGGGGCTGAGATGCATGTTTGTTGATTCACTGCATGCATGTTTTAGTGATTTTATTGAGCTTATCAAGCCTTCAGAGTTAGCAAGAGGCAGGATTGCAGTTCAGTTATTTCTCATGATCAGTTAGTCTTTCCCTCTTCACTGGCTATGGCTGATTTTGATCTTGCAAGAAAGCCTCACTTGCTTTCTCTTTGCTGGGCAGTTCACTACTTTGCTTTTTTTCTGTGGGAAAGTTACAAAGGGAATTGTATCCCCGATTCAACTTTCAACACAATGCTTTCTAAAGTAATGCAGTGACACTCTGAAGTTGTGCCAAAGGTTGGTGAAATCAGGCATTTGCCAAGGTGACTAAGAAACTCCGCTGTCACGAAGAGCCACTATTTTCACTCCATGAAGGAACTCAACAGAGGCAGAGGCATAATGCTCAGTTTACAAGCTCTGTTTCTTCCAAGAGATAGGGCTGCATTGAGAGTCCCTGCAGTTCATAAACTGTACCAGAAACAGAAGTGCTCCATATTGAGGTTTCTGATTTTCTTTCACTATTCAATTAGAAAAGCTACTCATCCAAGTCATTAGAACAGACTCAGCTAAGCAGTCTGCCCTGCTAGATTTATACAAAATCCTAGGCAGAAAATGGTTGGAAAACATCTTTACCAATGACCACATTGGAGACAGTGACCCCCTTCCCCTGCATCTAATGTAAGAACAGTCTTTCTGGGTTTATTAATTTAAAGTTTTAAAAACTAACATAGAAAATGGTGAAGTGTGCTTAAGGGTATGCTCTCCTGTATTTTTTTTATTTATCTCCATTAGACTTGGAGATTTTTAACAACGAAAATACTTATTTTTAAAGCAAAACTAAAGTGTCTCTTGAATTTTATGTTTTATACACAGTAATTGAGAACATAAACATATTGCAAACATAGCCTTCGATTTCAGAATATTTTCTGTTCCTATGCAACTAAGGATGTTGTTTTGACGGAGCTTGGTGAATGGGCTAGGCTAGTGTTGAAGTTGTCAACATAGATCAGGTCACTACATGCCTTGTATTCCAAGCTTTAAGAGCAATATCTATGTACAACAAACAATGTGGTTTAATTGAAGGAAAATGTTATTTCTGAGTGTTGTTTCCTGTCATGCCTTTGACTTATCCTTGGCTAAAAATATATCTTTTTTTTTCTGCTAGTAGCTTTAATATTCTGAATGTATCAGAGTGGAATAAAATGTCTTCACATGAAATACATGACTTGTAGATCACTTCTTTACTACTAAGTTGCTGCAGTAATATTTAATAGAATATCCTTTCAAGTAATGCTGCCCATCCTACATTGATTGAATAGGGTCAGGCTAAATGTTCCCATTTAACCTGCAGTTTCATCTTTCTCCAAATGTCCAACTTGCATCACTAAGTAATTTGTGCAAAAGGGGAGTTTGTACTATACAGATATGATCTCAAAATTGTGGTCTCATTTTTGATTAACAAGTGCAAAACAACTATTTATAAGAATATCTACTAAAGCCTAATGCTTTAATTAGAAATGTTGCAGAGGGGATACTACGTTATTGACATTAAAGGAAGATTGAAAGTCTTATGCTTTACTAACCAAATAAGGGAAGTATTTATGTCTTCTGGGCTTTCCTAGGAAGATTATTCATTTGATTAAAAGGATGAGGTCACCACTCCGTAATCTGCTCCCCAGAAAAAGAGGGGGCTGTTTTCTGTATTCAAGTCATATACACTAAGAAAGTGCAGATTTGCAAAGTGCACACAGTAAACAGTAAATTCTTTTGTGAAGAGTTAGGTTTTCAGAAATCTTTACTGTTGCAGGAGAACTAGGACTACCAGATTTGGGCTTTAGAAGTGCAAAATGGCATCATTTTGTTCATCTGTTTCATTTGACATTGTAATCATCCACAGCCTCCACCATTACGCTTGTAATAATAGAGTATTCCCCTGTGCAATATTGGTCCAAACTCATTCACGCCCTTGATTGTGTCCAGAGGCTGGCAATGACCTTACAGCTTTCTTGCAAGGATGTATATACTCTCTTGCTGCCTTAGTCGAAATTGCAACCTATGTAAAATTATAGAAATTTATCAAATTCTGTTCATGTTTGGTGTTTGTGTTTGTGCATGTATGCGTGCAATTTTATTAATAGTGGTTAAAATTATTGGAAACAAATGGATTTTATTAGGAACTATTTGTTAAAGCAGATTTCATAAATATTTCTATAAAAATTTAGACTAGGAAAAAAAATCTACCGATCGGTTCCATGAAAAATGTTGAAATGTACTGTACATTTCCAACAACTAATTATGAAAAATCCAGGGATAAAAATACCATTTATGTTTTTGTTAAACTGAAAAAAATAACATAATGGAAGGGTGCTGTTCCAAGGTTGTATTTACCATGTATTTGCTGTATGTGGTAAGATGGTTAAAATTCAGAAAAGGGGGGGAAGTAAATAGAATTACCAAGCCATATCTGTTTCCAAACAATAGCTGTATTATTTTACAATCTTAAAAATAGTGGGAATTGTCTGCAGATAGAAAAACCTGGTTCTGATGAAAGATTCTTGGAAACTCCAAGGGTTGAATATTATTTCATAAGTTTCTATTGGACTGATTACAATATTTCTGCCTTAATATAGATATGAATTGTTTTACCTGCCATAATCAGCATGGTTGCTTTCATTTTTTTTTTATTTTAGACCAGAAATCGTAGTCTATCAACAAGTGTAACAGAACTAATCAATACGTGTCAAAGTAAGCTCATAAATGTCATCAAAGTAATTAAGTTGAAAGAGTAGAAAAGGTAGAGCTATTAAAGCTATAGAGTTTACACTGATCCTCATGTCAAAGTGTACTGTAGCAATAGGTGGTAGTCTTAATTGATTGCTCTGAAATAGCACTACACATACACAAAAGCTGATGAAAATATAAAATCCAATCCAATTCTATATTTTATCCAGAAACCAGCAGGTGGCATAGTATCTCTTTTAACACAGATTGCAATCCTGCCTCTTAACATTGTGGTTCCTAAAATGCCTGGAAGATTACTGTGGCTTGGTTTAAGAATATAGGGAAGAGTTTGTTGGATTGGCTTAAGGGAAATTATGCTCAGTCATTGCTGTAATATATAATTCAGAATGAGGATTTATAGATCCTCAAAGAATTTACAAATAGCTATCTTAAATTTATGCTGGACTAATATAAAGCAATACGTAAAATAGTATTCCAAGCAAGTAGTCCCTTTTTTTTTTCTTAGTTTGGATTCATATCATATGGAAAGGCTGAAAGAATTTAATACAAAATTGATGTGCCTTGAGCTTTCTGATTTTTGTGTGTTATTTTCGCTCTACTCCAATCGTGGGTTTTTTTTAGAATTATCCTTTTTGGGAAAGTAGAAATGACATAGGGATTATTTCTGTAAAACATTAGAAATACTTTTCTTCTTTAGCTTTGCCATGGCACTGCTCCTGACTGATAATTTTAAATCAGCTGCCAGTTTACAGTATGATTTTTCTCTAAACAATTCAACTGGAATCCAGGTTATTCCCAATTTGAAAGTGTTTTTTTTTGGGGGGGGGGGAATTCCCAGAGAGCGATCTAGAGAAAAGAAAAGCTTCTCCTATGTGGCATTAAATATATATATAACATTAAGAGCTGGTTTCCTACAACAGCTGACTTTTGGACCAAATTTTAATTTCTGGATGACTCAAATATATATATATATATGCAGCAGTTTGAGTCATCCAGAAATTAAAATTTGGTCCAAAAGTCAGCTGTTGT